>JAJIBD010005363.1:0-86274 GCA_021461705.1 Cryptotis parvus
AGCTTGACTTCTTCTCTTGCCAATCTGGATGCCCTTAATATCCTTTTCTTCTCTGATTGCTATGGCAAGTACTTCCAGTACTATATTGAATAAAAGAGGTGAGAGGGGGCAACCTTGTCTTGTGCCTGATCTTAGGGGAAGGCTTTCAACTTTTCCCCATAGAGAATGATACTCGCTGTGGGCTTTTGGTAGATAGCTGTAACTATCTTGAGGAAGGTTCTTTCAATTTCCATTTTTTGGAGGGTTTTAATCATGAACGGGTGCTGGATCTTATCAAATACTTTCTCTGCATCTATTGATAGGATCATATGGTTTTTATTTTTTTTCTTATTGATATGATGTATTATGTTGATTGACTTGTGAATGTTGAATCATCCTTGCATTCCCTGGATGTATGATTCCCTACTTGGTCATGATGTATAATCTTCTTGATGAGTCTTTGGTTTCTGTTCGCTAGTATTTTGTTGAAGATCTTAGCATCTGTGTTCATCAGGGAGGTGGGTCTATAATTTTCTTTCTTTGTGTTGTCTCTCCCTGCTTTGAGTATCAGGGTGATATGTGCCTCATAGAAGCTGTTTGGGAGTGTTTCTGTTTCTCCTATTTCCTGGAAGAGCTTGAAAAGGACTGGCAGTAGGTCCTCCTTAAAGGTTTGGTAGAATTCACTAGTGAATCCATCTGGAATTGGGCTTTTGTGTTTGGGCAGACTTTTAATTACTGTTTTCAATTTCCTCAATGGTAATAGGCTTATTCAGGTATTGCAGGCCTTCTTGTTTCAGCCATGGGAGGTTATAGGAGTTAAGGAATTTATCCATTTCTTCTAAGTTCTCATGTTTCATGGCATACAGGTTCTCAAAAGTAATCTCTGATGATCTTTTGGATTTTTGTGGTTTCTGTTGTGATGTCCCCCTTTTCATTTCTGATTCTGTTTATTTGGGTTCTCCCTTTTCCCATCTTTACAAGTCTTGCCAGTGGTTTGTCGATCTTGTTTAGTTTTTCAAAGAACCAGCTCTTGGTTTCATTAATCTTTTGGATTGTTTTTTGGGATTCCAGATCATTGATTTCCTATCTAACTTTTATTATTTTCTTCTTTCTGCCTTGATTGGGTTCCTTTTTGTTGGTCTTTTTCTAACATTTTGAGCTGTGAAGTCAGGTTATTTATGTGGGCCCTTTCTTCTTTCCTGATGAATGCTTGCAGAGCTATGAACTTTTCTTTTAACACTGCTTTCACTGTAATGACCAGAAATATTATTGAGATGATTGTTCACCAGCAAAGGAAAGAAGAAAACACTGCCAGGATTCTCTGCCTTTGTCCTGGGCAGGTCTATAGGCCCAGGGCAGGATTCCATCCTGTGGGGAGATTCCCTTTTAGATGGGAGGGGCTTTTAACCCTCTCATTGTTTCAGGATCAAAGTCCATCACCTCTTGCAACTCCCAACCCCCCAACCTTTTTGGGAGGGGTTAATTAGCGGGAGAAGTAGAGAGGAGAGGGAGAGGGTGATTAAAAGAAAGCCTTGGACCATCAAGAGTGTGTGGTCTTGTTCCTTTGTCCAAGAGTCCTTCACCCCGAATATACCAGGAGACCCCAATGTATGTTGGGGACCCTGCAGAAACCCAACAGAAATGACTTTAGAGACTGTAGACGTTGAACTGTGTCATCCCCTCACCTGAAAAAGGATCTGTTCAAGTCCCTTCACCCCCATACCCCCCGATATATGAGGCTTTATTGAGAAACGAGGTCTTTGCTCAAGATAAGGTCACTGGGAAGTCAGAGATAGTACAGCACATAGGGTGCTTGCCTTGCACATGGCTGACCTGGGTTAATCCTCATCATCCCATATGGTCCTTGAGCACTGCCAGGAGTGGTCCCATCCCTGAGTGCAGAGGCAGATGTAAGCCCTGAGCACTGCCAGATGTAGCTCAAAACAAAACAAAACAAAGAAACAAACAAAAAAGTCATTAGGGGTCCTTTCAAAAGAGGGACAACAGGACAAAGGCAATGTGAGGCCGATACAGAGACTAGAATTATGTTGTCACACACAGCAGCCTCCAAGAAATATGTCTGGAAGAGCCTGGCTCCCTAAAAAAGAACTAACTGCCCACACTTCTTTTTTTTCTTTTGGTTAAGAATCAGGGTTCATTGTGGTGGGATGGGTTGGCATGGATTGGGTAGCATAGCTCACAGTCTCTCAAGAGATTAGTGCCCATCTCTTGTTCCGATGGCCATGGTTCAAATGTATTTGACCCGATATCCATCCGGCATGAGTTGCTTTTCTGCCATTGTCTTTACACTCAGCTGCATTACTGAAGCTCTGCTTCTAGGTGTGGATCCTCTCTATAACAGGGGACTTGAACAGAGCACAGTCACATGTGGCACAGAGCATAGTCACATGCTCCTTGTTCTGCAGTTTGATGCAGATGGACATGGCCAATGTGGACCCTGGCCACCAAAGCCCTCTGCATACCCGTTTGGAGCTGATCAGCCCCAGCACAGGATATCTCATGGATGCCAACAGAAGGGGTGGAGTTGCATTCAGTAGCCCTATCCTTGCCACGGCTTTTCACCATTTACTGGTGGCACAAACCCAGAGAGCCTCCAGGGGCTTCCCAGGATGGCTGCTCACTCTCATCCCACACCATGAGGCTGAGAGTGGGAACTCATCCATGTTGGTCATATCTGAGGATCTTAGCATCAATTTCAGAACACCTTTAAAGAATAGAGACTTCAAATACGACCTGTTCTTACTCTACTGGTGCCATGGGCAAGTCTGTGACCCATGTCTATGTCAGCTTCTTCAGTGGCATGCCGCAGGGAGTACACCTTGACTCTGAACTTTTTTCCGGTCTCCATCACCCTGGCATGGCAGGTGGTGTTGCTTTAGCCACCTGGTTTGTGGTGCCCCAGGAAACTCATCAAAAACCCTTCAGGATATGACTCCATAGCAAAGCATATACATTGTATGTGAAAGGCCCTCAGTTCGAAGCCTCCTTCCCAAAGCACTGACAGGTATAACCCTTTAAACATCAATCAGCAGGGGGTCAGAGAGATAGCACAGTGGGTAAGGTGCTTGCCTTGCACACAGCAAGCTGTGTTCCATTCTTGAGCCCTGCCCGAAGTGAATCCTGAGCACAGAGCCAGGAGTCAGTCCTGAACATTGCCAAGTATGCCCCCAAAACCAAAAGAAAATAAACCAAAAAATGAAGAAGAACAACAACAACAAAGTAAGATTCCTATACCTTAATTATTGGATGACAGATTCAGCTAATCTGGGAGCTTTGGTGTTTTGTCCACTCACAGCTTAATCTATTTAAGCCAAGGTTCATTCTAACGAGACCTCTCTTCTATGTAAACACTGCTAGAGGGTGTGGCACTTACAGAAGTCATTTTGATTGAATAACTTCTGACTTATACATCTACTAAGACTTGTATGTTTTCTAGATTGGGCACAGCTCCTCTTTATACCCACTGCACCCAGCGTGGGACAGTTAGAATTTACCAGGAGACTACCACCCTGGCTACGTTGAGACTATAGGAAGACTATAGGAAGGATCATACTAGTTTGCTCTAAGCAGGCGAGTGTGACCCTTTCAGTACATGAGAACAAGATACTCAGAATCACCCTGGTGCAGATAATAATAAGAAGGACCTTGTGGGTGCCATCTAGATTACATGAAGCTCATGAAATTAAGATGTATTACTTTATATCAGCCCTCTCTCTCTCTCTCTCTCTCTCTCTCTCTCTCTCTCTCTCTCTCCCCTCCCTCCCTCCTTCTCTCTCTCTCTCTCTCTCCAGTGTTTTATATAAGATATATTCTCGGGATTAGTCCTTGGCTAACCTTTGTTTATACCTGCAATAGGGTGTGGCACTGCCCTTCTACATTCGTTTAGGGTTCTTTGTTGACCACGACCCTCCCTGGATTACTTTGGTGTATATAAGGGGACTGACTTGAGGCCCCTTCGGCCTTTTCGCTTTGGCTTTTGGCTCCTCAGCTTTAAGCTTTTGGCTCCTGTGGCTTTGGTTTTGGCTTTTTGGCTTTTGGCTTTTGGCTTCTTGCTCTTTGGCCTTTTGCTCCTTCTTCTGGGTAGGACTCATCTCAGGTGAGATCCTCTCTCTTTGGTGGGAGATTTAGGCTCTTTTGTATGGTCTAAGTTCGGACCAGAGCTAGAGTTTGTTCATTATATTGGAGTGCTGTGGAAGAGCTTTTGTACTATTAAAAGCCTTTTTGGAACTGCACCAGACTCGTGAGTTTTCATCTGTTCCCCAGGCGTCCTCGGAGGTAGAAGACAACCTCTGTCCTGACACTGTCGGGGACCCCAGTGGCATCCCCGACACTTAATAATTTTGTAAAAAATACAAAAATATAGTGCTCTTGCCTATTTATTCTATTGCTTTTTTTTTTTGAGGGGGAGGGGAGAATCACACCTGGCTGAAAACCTCCCAAGCACCGCTGGGAATGACCCCCTAAGCATTTCAGAAGTGGTACTACTGGGAGGATTCCCAGCACCAAGCCAGGAGTAAGTATCACTGTATCACTGTCTTCCCGTTCATCATCGATTTGCTCGAGCGGGCCCCAGTAACATCTCCATATGTCCTGTCTCATGCTAGTAGAGCCCAAGGCATCTGCTTGCTCCAGGAACATAAAGAGCCTCAAACCATTCTGGAACGAGGTCTATAATTGTTACTGGTATTTGGCATATCAAATACAACACGGGTAGCTTGCCAGGCTCTCGTCAGGAGTAAGTAGCTCCTGAAAAATGCCAGGTGTCCCCTGCCCAGAAAAAAAAAAAAAAAGACAAAATAGGAAAAGCAGAGATTCTTACAGTTAGGAACCCAAGGCTTGTGGGGGGGCTTTTTCCAGGTCAATGCAACTCCCCACCTGTTACTAATTGACTGAGGCTGAAGATGGAGCAATCTCCCTGCTGGCACCCTCTTCCCTCTCCCAGCTCAGAGCCCCTGAAGCAGCAGCACTTAGGAGTATCTACCCGTTTTTCTACACTCGGCAAAGCTGCTCTCTGGCTCCCTGCACTCCAGCTTCTGGGCCTTTGTTTAGTTTCTAGCAGTTTCCTCTGTGTAAAGGGCTCCTCCCTGCCCATCCCCTCTCATCTCCCCAGGCCAGGAAGAAGCTCGGGGGCTCCCCTTCAGCAAGCACTGGGAAGCTCTGCTTGCTGCGCTCAGGATTCTGACCTTAATCCGAATCTGACTCTGTGGCACGAGCCCCTAAAACTCTGTGGCTCCATGTCCCAGAGCAGGGCTTCCGGGACAAAGTAGGTTCGAGAAAGAGCTCGATGGGCTGAGCTCATGCTCTGTCTGTGGTTCCTGAGCTGCCAGGAACAAGTCCCAAGCACAGAACTAGGGTTAGGTCCTGAGCATCACTGACGCAGCCCCCAAATCACAAACAAAATAAATCAAGAGTTGACAAAGTACATGCTAAGAACTACTAGGGGTGGGATAGGGGTTGGGCCCTGGAGCAGAAAAGGGCCCCAGTACAAGGTAGAGGATTATTAGCAGAATGTCCCCAGCTCCACCATCGAACACCCTGGTGGGGAAAAAGAGCAGAGGGCTTCACCGAAGCAGCTGTCTGCCATGGGAGAGGCGATAAGCCAGCCGGGAGAGATTTCTGGAGTCTGGGTTGAGAGTTCTAGCAGCAGTCATTTCCAGGCATCGTTTAGGCTCCTCTGCTCGTTATCCAACCTCCTTTCAATCCTACACCCCCCACTAACCCCCACTCTCCCTGGTCCCAGGGGTCTCTGGATAGCACCTCTCAAACCCTCCCCCACTATAGGTCCTGTGGGCACACATGTGATGGGGTCTCCGTTGACCAATGTGAGGTGGAAGTTGCCAGATCTCATGGTGTCTGTCTCTGGGACAATTGTGAGACCATTCAAGCCCACTCAACTGTAACCATAGGGGGACGTCACAGATGCTGCACCTTAGCCAGAAAACACATCTTTGGGATGGCTTCTCCCCCACCCCCACTCTAGTCCTTTGGAGATACTCCCCCAAATTATTCCCCTGGATCCAGGTCCACAGCCAAGGCTGTCTTTCCCAGTGGGACCCAGGCTGCCTTTTGAGTCCAGGAGGCCTCAGCTCCGAGCAGAAATGGGGACTCCTCCTTTCCCAGGGCCGCCAGCTTATCTTCTAAGTGTGTTAGTCAGGAATCTCCAAAGAGGCAGAACCCAAAGGACACATATACACATACACTTGCATACATACACACACAGACACACGAGATTGAGTCTAGGAATCAGCTCAGTCCTATACAGAAACTGAGAAGTCCTACAATCCACTGTCCAGAGATAGAGCAGCAAGAAAGGCAGTGACTCGATGTGGGCCCTGAAAATAGAGGAGTTGGGCAAATGGCCCGAGTCGTGGTCTGAGTTCAGAAGCCAGAAGGGCCGAGATCCACGGGCAGGAGAAGACAGTTGATTCAGCTCCGGTGGCCTCAAAGGACGGAGCACTGCCATTGCAGGCAGGAAGCTCAGATTCAATCCCTGGCATCTCACAGTCCCCCTGAGCACCCCAGGAGTAACCCCTGAGCACTGAGGCAGGAGTACTTTCTGAGCAGCACCTGCCTGGTGTTGCTCAAACACTCAGTCTGCAGATGCAAACACTGTTCTCACCCAGAAGTTCTGGTGGATGTACCCTTAAATAATGTTCCAGCTGCACTCAGGGCAGCCCTAAGTCAAGTTACATCAACTCAGACAATTAACCTTCACATTTCGAAGAGATAGACCAGGGGGTGGGGAAAAGGGGACACTCATCCATTGTTGGTGGGAATGCCGGCTGGTACAGCCTTTCTGGAAAACAATATGGACTTTCCTCCAGAGACTAGAACTTGAACTCCCATTTGACCCAGCCATACCACTCCTGGGAATCTACTCTGGGAAACCAAAAATACACAGCGGAAACACCATCCCTACTTTTATGTTCATAGCAGCATTATTCACAATAGCCAGAATCTGGAAACAACCAGAGTGCCCGAAAATCGATGACTGGATAAAGAAGCTTTGGTACATCTACACAATGGAATACTATGCAGCTGTTAGGAAAAATGAAGTTATCAAATTTGCCTATAAATGGATGGACATGGAGAAGATTATGTTGAGCTGAAATTAGCCAGAAGGAGAGAGACAGATACAGAATGACTGCATTTATTTGCATGGCATAAATATATATGTACATATTATGATACCAATATCCAAGGTCAAGTGAAACATATATCAGGAGGTCTTGTCAAAGGTGGAAATTATCACAAACGTGTGGGGAGTCAGAGTTTAGGAAAGACAGAAAATGGAACAGGGTGCTAATAATAGTCGAGGGTACTAATGCCAACCTAGAACTGAGCATTAAATAGAGGCAAAAGGATTCACATGACAACCTTTTAATGTATGTTCTGTAATCCATAGTCTGGAAGGGAAGGAAAAGAGAAAGAGAGAGAAAGGGAAAGAAATAAAGAACCTGCCATGGAGCAGGGCTGGGGGAAGGGGAGGGAACCGGGGATGTTGTTGGTGGGAGATGGGCACTGGTGGAGGGACGGGTGCTGAAACACTGTATGACCAAAACCCAAACATGAACTTTTTAATTGTAAAAAAAAAAAGAGATAGACCAGGGGTTAAGGCCCAGGCCTTATATGTAGCAGACACTGAGCACCACATAGTCCCCCCAAGCACCACCAGGTGCGGATCTAGAAGCCCTGAGCATTGCCAAGGTGTCTAGACAATCCCTGGCACCTCAGGGTCCAACTAGCATCACATTTGAGGGCCCCGTCCTGGTTGGCCAAGTGTCACCTAGAGGGTACTTAGGAGAACAAGAGCTCCTCACATTTACATTTTGGCCCCCAAAAAGTGAACCTTTGTGTGAACTGGGAGTTGCTTATGAAGATCACCGGAGAGAGATGCCTTAGCATAGAGCCACATTTAAATGGCCTCAAGGGGCACAGTCTCGGGAGCTTAGTTCCAGAATCTCTCAGTGTTGCCTTGAAGCTACTCTATGTCTCAGTTTCCTCACTTGTAATATGAGGACAAAAAAAGAACAAGGCCACTTCCCGTGATGTGAGGATCAAACTGGCTCATGAAGGCGAAGAAGCTCCTGGAACAGTCTCTGCCTAGTAAGACAGTCTGTGAAGTACTTTGTAGGACCCGTGATTTTTGGAACATGTGGATGGTAGCCTGGAGGCAGAAGCAGCTTACATTCCTGTGTGTCTGTCCCCACAACAAACACGCACTCGATTTTTTGATTTTGTGTTTTAAACCTGTCTGTGCCTTGTCCCTTCTGACTGTGGTCCAGCACGGTCGTGGCCTGTGGGAAGGTCCGAGATGGTGAAAGAGGGGGCAGAGGCATGGGCCTGGACAGTGTCAGTGAAGAGTGTTGCAATGTGCGTCTGGGAGCTGAGCCTCCAAGGACAATGATGCTTCTAAGGTGGAGAGGATGGGCAGGGCGTCCCTCAGAGAGGAAACTGCAAATGAGCCCAGACAGGAAAGCACCCCCTGTCAGAGATGGGGGTCTGGGAGAGGCCAGGTAGGCAAGATGGTGCCAAGGCCAGGGCTACATCCTGAAGGCTCCTGCCCAACACCTTCTACACACACACACTCACACACAATGCATTCACCACAAACAAACACACCACACACTGCATTCACCACACACACATTCAGCATTCACACACAGCACAAATACACACTGCATTCACCACACACAACACACACACTGCATTCTACACACACACACCACACACTGTATTCACTCACATATGCCACACACATTAAATTTACACCACAGACACACATTCTGCCTTTACATACCACACACACAGTATTCACACACATCCACCACAGACACACAAACTGCATTCACACACACTGTATTCACCACACACACACTGCATTCAAATACACACCACACTACACTCACCACACACACATTCACACCCACACACTGTGCTGCATTCACACTATACACACAATAAATTCACACTACATACACATACATTGACTCACACACCACACAGAGGCTGCATTCACACATACCGCACAATATAGCCATGCCACATCCATTCTTCATTCACACACCACACACATTAAACAAACACTGCATTTATATGCACACCACATACATGTTGCATTCACATGCCACACATTAATACACACATATTGCATTCACATACACACCAGAAATAATGCACATGTTGTTGCAGTAGCGCTCTTGCCCAGAGCCTCTGCACCTTGCCTGGAGTTATCTCCTGAGGGCACTTTGTAGATAAAGGGGCGGGAAACAGTTTGAATGTGGCAGTATATCTTACCATATAATCTATGTTAGCTGGTATAAATATTTTCTCTCATGCTGCCACAATCATCGTGAGGCTAGATAGATCTTACCAGTATATTTACCTGGTCACATTGGATCTCTAAGTAATTAGGCCAGAGAGAAAGGCTGTTTGCCTCCAAGCAAGCAAGCAAGCAAGCAAGCAAGCATGGCTCTCTAATAAGTCTAGAGACTAATATTCAAAACAACTATGAAGTAAAAATGAGAATCTTGTGAAGGCTTGGAGAAAATTATAACTAGCTGTAGACTATCCATTGGTACAGATACATGCCCTTCCCTCCACTCTACATAGGACCTGCAGGAACACTTCCAAGGCAGATCTTGACTGGGACAATATTAACATTTCAGTGGGGCTAGGTGAGGTCCTGGGAGAAGTTACCTGAGGGGAACCGACCCTAACTGCTTTCCATTGATGTGGTGGGCCGGTCTGGGCTGAAAGGTTATAAAAGCTGTAGCCTGCTTTCTTCCGGGTCTTCGGCCTTTCGCCTTTTCGCTTTCTCTCTTCTTCCTCGTTGCTCTCTGCCTGCTCTCTCCACTCTCTTCCCTGTTGGGCCTTAGCACATGATAGCGGCCATCTTGGCCTAGGATTCTAAACCTACACATGACCAGGGCCCAGCTACGAACCTAAAGTCTGGGGTTTTCCTGTTACTAAATTGTATGAAACTTTGCTGGATTCTCGTGTCTTTCTTCGTCCACTGATGCCCACCGGCTACTGATCCCCTGGGGCAGAGGGGATCCCTAGACCCTGCTCCCGGATTTTTCTGGGCATCCCAGTGTACACCGACACCTACCACACACATACTTCAGTGCACTCCACACATATCACATACACACTGTACTACGTGCACACTAATCACACAATACTATATCCACTTATCACAAATGCGTACTGCACACATACATCACAATGTTGTATCCAGGTACACCGCCCCAAGGCACACCATACCCACAGGTATGTGCACAGACCACACCCACATAAGCACACACATATTGCACCCACATGTGTATGCATACTATGCTCATTCCCACACTCATGCCTGCATACTGTGCCCCCACACACATACCGCATACAGACTTGCATGTAAACTTACTCAATACCACACAAATGCACACAAATACACACATTTGCACAATTCTCATCTTTTATTTTGTTTTGGGATCATACCTAGTGTTGCTCAGAGCTCACTCCTGGTAGGGATCGGGGGACATATGTGAGGCTGGGGACTGAACCCGGGTAACTGCATTCAAGGTAAGCCCCCTACCCACTGTACTATCTCTCTGACCCCAACATTCACACATATACTCCACCCCCTGTACACTCCAGGTTTATCCTTCCACACCAGCCACAAGCACTGAACCCACACACACCTGCATTCACATTCTAGACAACCCCGCACACATACACATACACACACACACTGCACTCCTCTAGCACACATAGTATACACACCCACCACTTACACACTCACTGCACCCACTCCTCCAGCACACCAAGTGTGTACATACACATTACACACATCTGTCGCATACACATGCACACATAGCACCCCTGCAGCAAAGTGTGTACACATACTACACCTGTATTACATATGCATGTGTACACAGCACACATTTTATACACACCGCTACATAAATACTCACACAAAGCACACATACAAAATGTACACACACACTGCACACACCCACCGCATACACATCCACACACAGCACAAATACAAAGCGTGTGTGCACACACACTACACACACCACATACACATGAACACACAGCACACATACAAAGTGGGTACATACATACTACTTACATACTACATATACATGCAAAGTGTCGGCAAACATCCTACACACACATCACATACATATACACACAGCACACATACTATACACACCAGCCACACACTTCCACTTTGCACCTCCATCTCACACGCCTAGAGAACAACAGCCACATAGTAACTACACAGTCCACCCATATAACACACACATATACACACACACAACATACAGTCAACCTCCACTGCCAACAGCCACCACACACCGCACACACTCCCCACACTGCCCCACACTGAGGTTGTGCCTCCAGTGACTCCAGGTGGGCAGTTAGCTGAGACCAAGCCGAGGGAATCAAACGCCATCACTGGGCACTCAGACCTCAAATCAGTTTTGAAGCGGACCTCAGAGGCCCGGCTCCATTTCACACTGCCATGAACACTTTAGCCTGCCACAGAGAGAGCCAAGCTGGCGGGGACGAGCTGCTCCCCAGGGTAGCTCTCAGGCCCCTGCTACCCCTGACACATCCGGCACCTCAGAGTCTAGGAAGACGGTGTCCCCAGGGAGCCCATTCTCGCCTTTCCTGGGGATAAGCAGAGGCTATCTGGCCATCTGCTGGCCACTGGCCTGTTTATCTTCTTAGGCTTCTTCCTGAAATAGCTCAAGGTTATCTAAGCTGCTAGGGTGGCCCCAGCCAGAGAGCCGGCTCATCCCTGGACACATCAAGCTCCTGAATTCCACAGGTCATTTGGCCACACCAGAAACCAGCCTGGGTATCTGCTCCTCCACCTCCATCCGTAAGCTCTCCCTCTGTTATCCCATGCCTGGGAGGCGTCAGCTGGGTGAAGGCTGATGGGCCTTTCTGCTCCCCTGCTCTCTTGCCCCTTTGTGGGCAGCTGAATGCTCCAAAGCAAAGCCAGCCAAGTTGGCTCCTCAAGTTAGCAAAAGTAAAGCCAGTGTCTTCTAGGCCTGCCTCCATGCCTCAGTCCTCGATTGCCTCTTTTTTTGTTTTCTTTTTGGGTCACACCTGGAGATGCTCAAGGATTACTGCTCGCTCTGCGCTCAGGAATTACTCCTGGCAGTGCTTGGGAACCATATGGGATGCTGGGGATTGAACCTGGCAAACACCCTTCCCGCTGTGCTATGGTTCTGGCCCCTCACCTGCCTCTCAACCTTTTTATAGCCACACTTCCTTGGGTCCCTGGATGAAAATCTCTGGCCCATTTCTGTACCCTTTCCCTCTTAAAGGCGCCCCCTTCCAGCATCACGTCACAAGGCCAAACTCCCAACCCTTCCAGGCTGGAGCCCTCTGATGGCTCCTTGGCTCTGCCCGGGCTCTGGAGTGCACACCTCCTCCATGCATCCATCGTAGCATGTCCACACCCTGGCACTGCCCCACTCAGAAAAGTGCCCTTCCATGTCTCCCAGTTTCTGGTCCAACATGCTGGTCTGACTCTCCTGGGGGAAAGTCCATCACGTTTCGAATAGTTTCCTCTCCCAAACGGTGGATTCTGCCCTACAACTCTCAGTATTCCCACTCCCAAAGAAGTCCCCAAGACCTCTTCAAGGGCTAAAGAGATTGTCCACTGGGTAGGGCACTTGCATGCAGCTGACCTGGCTTTGATCTCTAGCACCACATATGGCTCCCAAGAACCACCAGGATTGATCCCTGAGTGAAAAGCCAGGGAGTAAGCCCTGAGCCTGGTATGACTCAAATGTAAAACAAGACCTCCTCAAGTCCTTCCACCATTCTTTCCCCATTATTTATTTATTTATTTGTTTGTTTGTTTGTTTGTTTGTTTATCGGACATGTGGGGTTAAGGTTTAGGCCATCCTTGCAGCTGCATAGGGGTTACTCCTGGCGCTGTGTTTGGAGACTATGTGGTGATTTGATTAAATTTGACTATAATTTAATCAAATCAAATTATCTGCATGCAAAATACCCATCATTCATTCATTCAGCTAACGCAGGGGATGCAGGCAAAGCTATACCTTCTCACTGACCCACTTCTATGAGCTCCAACAGTGTCTGTCTCCTGTTTCAGCAGAGTCCCAGGGGCTCCTGTGCTGTGTCACCATACCGGGGCCATCACACTCCCACTCTTGTCCCTTCAGGGAAACAGCCCAACCCCTGCTCATTCTGCACCGGGACGGTTCGGTTCCTTGACTCACGAGCTTTCCAAGATGTGACGGCTCTGCACTCATAAAGTAGGGCTGCTGTTGGTCTCTGTGCGGCCACAGCTCTGCCACTTTGCATTTCATCCAGTAAGATCCTGCTTCCCATTCCCCCATCAGCACATGCCAAGGCATGTGGGAGCCGTGGAACAGGACACAGGGCAAGCAGGAGGAACAAATCCCAGACTATAGGGCAAGCTTTGATAGGTGATGGGGCAGGCGGGAAACTTGACTTGGCCCCTTTCTCTTTCTTTCAGAATGTGATCTTAGGGTCATAGGAAAAACCTGTCCCAGCTCTGTTCCTGCCATTCCCAGGGAACACACAGTCCCTTTCTCCTCATCCATCACAGCTTGTTTTTTTTTTGGGGGTGGTACACCCAGTGGTGTTCAGGGCTTACTCTTTTTTTCTAATTTTTTAAAATTTCACCAATCTAGAACTGAGCATTAAATATAGGCAAAAGATACACATGACAACTCTTTAATGTATGTTCTGTAATCCACAATCTGGAAGGGAAGGAAAAGAGAAAGAGATAGAGAGAAAGGGAAAGAAATAAAGAACCTGCCATGGAGGTGGGCTGGGGGATGGGGGAGGGAACCGGGGACGTTGGTGGTGAGAGATGGGCACTGGTAGAGGGATGGGTCCTGGAACACTGTATGACCAAAACCCAAATAAGAACATCTTATGAACATCTTTGTAATTGTGTATCTCACACTGGTATAATAAAATACTTAAAAATTTATTATTATATCCCACAGCAGAGCCTGGCAAGCTGCCTGTGGTGTATTCGATATGCCTAAAACAGTAACAATAATGGACCTCATTCCTAACAAATGGAGACATTATTGGTGCCCACTCGAGCAAATCAATAAACAAAGGGAAGACAAGTGATACAAGTGATTATTATTATACCACCATGTGATGTACAATTATAAAGATGTTCATAATTGGGTTTCAGTCATGCAGTGTTCCAGCACCATCCCTCCACCAGTGCCCCATTCCCACCACCAATGTCCTACCACCAATATGCCTCTAAGACCACCATAGGCCAAGGCCCACCACCTACTCCCCATTCCACATCAGCCCACCCCCAGTTTGCTGCAACTACAACTACAATGATTATTACAATGTATATATGGGAAGATCCTGGAAAGGACGTGGCCCTAAACTTAGTTATTATCTAAGCCTGGCGCGGAACCATATTCACGCGCTGGAACGCTGGAGGTGGAGGGATGGGGGAAGGGCCCCAATCTCTGCTCCAAGCTCAGCCTGGCGTGACCACAGCAGCCCATGTGTCTGTTGGTCCTAGGAGCTGTGCTGAACCCAGCCAGGGACCGAGCCAGTTTTGTCAGGGCTTACTTGGCTCTTTGCTCACTCCTGGTCAGCTTAGGGGCCATCTGGGATGCTATGGATAGAATGTGGGGTGGCCACATGGAAGAAAAGTGCCCTGCCTTCTCTATACTGTCATTCCAGTGCGCCACCCCATTCCACCCCAGCATTTGGGAGCTGCTAGTCACATCCCATCTCACCACATGCCTCACTAAGGGGCAATGTTGAGCCTGTTCCTGCACAAAAAATCCCTCATGAGACTGGGCAGGAGTCAGAAGTGAGCCCACACCTTGACTTCCAGTCCTTTGAACTCTATCTCAGACACCTGGCCTGGGTTGGGGGCTTAATTGGAGCATAGGGGCGCTTGACACAAATGGTCAACTATGGCTAAGCCTTGAAATCCTGGAGCTCAACAGACTTGGGTGGGAGGAGGTGTTGGGGGACACACAGAGGAGAGGGTATAGGGCATCAGGAGGGGCAGGCCTGGGGCAGAACTTAAGTGAACGGGTCACAAGAAAGTCACCGTATCCCCACCCCATACCTTCTGGAGCCTGTCAGGGCGGGGTGGATCCTAGGCTGGGCTTCTGCCCATCCCAGGTCTTGCCTGGCCAGGCTACTCCAGGAAAGAAACTCAAGTGAAACTTTCTGTAGCTCAGCCCTGGAGGTCTCCGCCAATTCCAGAAAAAGTCCTCGCAGCCTGGTTGGGAGAGAGAGAGAATTTTTCCAAAGGATGCTTGTGTGTGTGTGTGTGCGCGCGAGAGAGCATTGTTGGGAGCAGTGAGCATTTCGGTGAACTGCGGGTCACGGCCCAGCCTGACAAATGGCAGGAAGTTGAGGACTTGGGCCTGACAATTTTTGCACAAAGGCCCCCACAATCCAGCCAGGTGAACAAGGCCTGGGGACAGACACTGGAGCCCCCGCCCAGCTCTTCCGGCCCTTTGTTGGCCTGTGTGACCACCTTCCCGGTGCTCCCCCATGGCCTTTCTTTCGTGCCTGACTCCTGTTCTTTATTTATGGAGAAGAGCTCCTTGATATAGAAACGGGTGGGCCCTGAGTCAGGAGCAGGATGTGGGAACACAGACTGGCAGGACGCCCACACCGGGGGCAGGCTCCGTGTGTTACAACCCTGTGGCGACAGCCACCCCATTGCAGGCCTGCCCTGTATTTATGTACCTGCTGAGATGTGTGCATGCAGCCAGACACAACCCAGGGGAGCCTGCCCAGCCTTCAGTCCTCCTTTTGGCACTGCTCAGGGGCCTGCCTTTCCCTACTATAGGGAGGGCCAATGTCAGAGAGGATTCTAGAAGGAAAGCAACCTTTTCTCTGGCGTTGGAAGCTCTGTATCTGGCTTCCCTGCATTAGTCTCCTTGGAAAGTCAGTAGGTGATCATGGCAATGGGACATCTCGGACCTCCCTAACATCCCAAACTTTATTTCAGGACCATCGTTTCTCTGTGTGGGGATCAGGGCTGGGTCACACCTGGTGGTGCTCAGAGGCTACTTCTGCTCTGATTTCAGGAGTCATTGGGACAGTACGTGGCAGCCAGGATAGAATGAGGGTCGGCTGCATTGAGACAAGCACTGAACCCCTGTCCTGTCTCCTCGCGTCCAG
The DNA here is from genome assembly GCA_021461705.1 of Cryptotis parvus. Classification (NCBI taxonomy): domain Eukaryota; kingdom Metazoa; phylum Chordata; class Mammalia; order Eulipotyphla; family Soricidae; genus Cryptotis; species Cryptotis parvus. Next base: position 16,198 of record JAJIBD010005363.1, read on the forward strand.
CAGTCCTTATTTCTAGTCCAGTTCTTTCTTCTTTACTTCTTTCTTTCCTGTTTGCTTGTTTTTCATTTGTTTTGAGATCACAACCAGCCAAGCTTAGGACTTACTCCAGCCTCTGCACTCAGGGATCACACCTGATGGGGCTCTGGGTTCTGTATGTGGTACTGGGGAATCAGTCCCAGGTCAGCCACATGCAAGGCAAGCATCTTACACTCTATACCCTCACTCCGTTTCTTTCTTTATTTTCCTTCCCTTCCCTTCCCCATTCCCCCTTTATTTTTGGTTTTGTTTTTCGGTCATACCTGGTGATGCTCAGGGGTTACTCCTGGCGGTGCTCGGGGGGACCATATGGGATGCCAGGGATCACACCGGGTTGGCTGCATGCAAGGCAAACACCCTACTTGCTGTATCACTCAGGCTCCCCTTCCCCTTCTTGGTCTTTTTTTCTCTCTTCCTTCCTCTCTCTCTTTCTTTCACTTTCTTTTTCTTAATTTTTTGTTGGGGAGGAGGGAGTTTGCTTGTTTTGTATTTGGGCTGCACCCAGAGGTTCTTAGGGTTTACTTCTGACTTTTCACCCAAATTATTTCTGGTGATGCTTAGGGGACCATAGCAGATCCCAAGGATCAAACTCAGGTAGACTAGATGCAAGGCAAACATCCTACCTGCTGTACTACTGCTCTGCACTGCCCCCTCTATTTTTTCTTTCTCTTAATTTCCTTCCTTTCTCTTTCTCTCCCTTTCTCTCTCTCTCTCTCTCTCTCTCTCTCTCTCTCTCTCTCCTCTCCTCTCCTCTCCTTCTCTTCTCTTTCTTTATACTGCTTTCATTCTTGGGCCACATCTGGCAGTGGTTCAGGGGGCATTCCTGGCTCTGTGCTCAGGAGTGACCCCTGGCACTGCTTGGGAGACCATATGTGATGCCAGATATTCAAACCAGGGATGGCAGGATGCCAGGCCAGTACTATGGCTCCAACCCCTCTCTAGTTCTTGACTCATTTCCAGAGAAATAAAATTGCCAGAAAGGCAAAATCTGGAGTAGTGAGGTGGCAGATCCTTTTCCATGTACCCTATAGTTCCTTGAGAGAACATGGCAGACATTTAGTAAATGATGGTTAAATGAGATGAGCCCAGCTTCTACATGAAATTCACTTAGAACAAGCATGAGTTCTCCCAAGTTTATTTCTGAGCAGAGCTTCGGGGTGTGCACTGCCCAGCTCTACGTGCATGCTTGACAGAATCCTGCTCCTCCAGAGCCAGAGACACAGGGCAGAAGTTAACGGGTTTGCTTTGCAGGTAGCTTCCTGAACTTAGTCCCTGGTACCACATGGCGCCCCCAACATTGTGAGGGAATTCTCAGAACTTCAGGGCCAAGGAAGAAAATTATCCTCTGAGCTTGGCATTGAACCACCCATTGCCAGAATGGGGGCTGGAGCAATAGTAGAGAGGGAGGGACATTTGTCTTGCGCATGGCTGATCAGGGTTTGATCCCTGGCATCCTGTATGGTATCGTGAACACCACCAGAATGATCCATGAGTACAGAACCAGAAGCTAGCCCTGTGGTCCACCCCCAAAAGTTGCCAGGAGGGGCCCCCTAGACCTCTGAGCACTATAAAGCCTAGAGTCCCCTCCCTTCCTCTGGCCTCCTCCCTCTGACATGGAGCTCCACCCCATCAAACCCGAGGAAGGAAATGGGTGATTCATTAATTAGATTTTGCCCCCTCATCAGATTTGTTCAGAGATTTGGAAGCCCCGGACATTTCTAGAAACGTCACAGAAGCATTCCAGGAGGACAGAACTCAAAAGAGCATAACTAATGATTGCCTCACCTTCCAATCCCATCCTGAGATGTCTTGCTCAAACATCACAGATAAACTGAGATGCAATGACTGAATGGTTTTGCAAGATTAATTTGGGAGCCCGGGGAGCTCCCTCTATCATGACTGGAGATTCTGCAAGGAAGTTGGGAGGGCAAGAGTTGGTGCCAGGGGTCACTTTCGTCTAGAAGGTGAAGACTTGCTAGATCACAGAGCGAGGGAGATGAGGAAGCAGAGGGCAAGCACAGGGGACTAAGTAAGCTCTGAACTTCCTTATTAGAATTAGGCCGGTTCTCGTGACCGCCGCTCTCTGCCTTGCCAGCTCTGAGTTCTGGAAAAGAACCTGGGGTTTGGGCTCAGAGATCAGAAGACCTGGGCTGGACCTGGGGAAAATGAAACTTGGTGCTCTTGCCAATTCTTTCATCTGAGAAAAGGGAATGATTTAAAAAAGAATGACGACAGTCTCATGATCCGCTGCCTGGTCTTGCCCTTACTCACAAGTTCATAAGGGAAACATGAGTGTGTGATGATGCTTCAAGCACACACAGACCAGCACTGCAGCAGAGCGCCCTGACTTTAACTCTTTCCACAGTATGTGCTTAGGACCTCTCATGCTCCAGCACTGAGGTAGACCCCAGGAGTCACTGACAAAAGAATCAGGCACCCACGAGCTTGTTTTCACTCCACCTCCTGTGTCTCCTTGAGTCTCTGCATTCATCCCAGGGTGGGAAGCAGGCTGGGTCATATCTTTCTTATCTGGGGGCAAAATCAGCAGTCTTAAGGGCTTCCTCTTGGCTCTGTGTCCAGGAATGATCATTTTTGGCATGGTTCGGGGAACTTTATGGGGTGCTGGGGATCAAACTCAGGCTGTTGGCATGCAAGGCAATGGGCCACGCTTTTTTTTTCTTTTTGGGTCACACCCAGCAATGCTCAGGGGTTACTTCTGGCTCTGTACTCAGGAATTATTCCTGATAGTGCTCGGGGACCATATGAGATGCTGGGGATTGAACCCAGGTCAGCCGCGTGCAAGGCAAAAGCCTTCTCCACTGTGCTATCGCTCTGTTCCCCCCTTTTCTTTTCTTATTCTTTTTTTTCCGACTCTTTGGGTCATACCCAGTGATGCTCAGGGTTTTACACTTGACTCTGCTCTCATAAATTACTCCTGGCGGTGCTCATGGGACTATTTGGGGTGCTGGAGATCGAACCCGGGTCGGCCGCATCTAAGGCAGTTGCTCTACCTGCTGTGCTATTGCTGCAACCTCAATGGGCCACATCTGTAGGCACCAACACCCTTCTTGGTGTGCCCACTGTAGGAATGAATGACTTCACTTATATGCATCAAACACGGACAGAACCAGTACTCAGAAAAGGGAAACGGGGAGGGGACCTCTTGCTCTGGAGTTCCATTCCAGTTACGCCTCTCTCTGAACAAAGGATTTGGACCCTAGAACTTAGTCACTGATTGCAAGTCTTATAGGTCCCGTGTCCAAGTGGTGGAGGGGTGGGTGCCAGTGTGTGTCTTGTTTTCCAAAACCGGAAAGATGTGGCTCATGACTCCTGCAAGAAGGTATGGAGGTGGGGGTGGGGTGAGATGGGGTGGGGGGCGCCCTTCATTCTCCTCCACTAAGTAAATCCCAGGCAGGGCAGCCTGTCTGACTAAGTGAGAAATCCCCACTGCTCCAGCCTATCCATTTCCCTCTCTGGCTCTGCACTGAGGTGTGAAGTGTTCTGACCATGCGGCAAGCAAGTGTCAAGAAGTGCCTGCTACACAGGAGGTGAAGGGAAGGTAATTGAATCATCTGGAAACTCTGCCACTCTGTTCTCTCCGCCCTAAGCCTGTGCAGGGGAGGGCAAGGGTCACACAGACGGCAGTGGCACAGGTTTTCAGGGGTCCCGTCTCCTCCTGTAAAACACTCCTCTCCACCTACCACCAGCCTCCTGCTCTGGCTGGTACCTTGGTGCTAACTAGAACAAAGGCCTCCAGCTTCTGGCAGGCCACGCCCTCAGACACGCCCACACCCACACCTGGGTTTTGCCTTTTGGCGCCGAATTTCCCTCTAGCATTTGTTCTTCTTTTAAAAAAAATTTTTTTTTATTTTTATTAAAAGGGGTCCGGAACCATAGTACAGTGGGCAGGGGGCATTTGCCTTGCATACGGGCGACCCAGGTTCTATCCCCCTGCATCCTGTTCCCCGGGTGCTGCCAGGAGGAATTCCTGAGTGAAGAGCCAGGAGTAACCCCTGAGTATTGCCAGATAGGACCCCAAAAGGCAGAAATATTTTTTACTAAAGAAATGATTTGCAAAGTTATTGATTGTTTATAATTATTGATCAGCTTTCTTGTTGTTTTGGTTTTTGGTTGTTTTTGGGGTCTCACCAGGCGATGCTTAGGGGGTTCACCTTGCTCTGCTCTCAGAAATTACTCCTGGAGGTGCTCTGGGGACCATATGGGATGCTGGGGTTGGAACCTGGATCTGTCGCTTGCAAGGAGGCCCTGATACTTGTACTGTTGCTCTGGCCCCTAGCACCCTTATTCTTGGCGTAAGCGTTGCCACCCAAAATGCCACTGGAGAGAGTCTGGAATTCTGAACTCTCCTGGCACCCATCAGGGAAACTGCTCAAAGGCCTCTTTTTCTATTTAATTTCTTTGCGAGTCAGCCCCCTCTGAATGGCAGCGGACACTTGCTGGTCTTAGACTGGGTGTCCTCTCTGAGCCTGGTCTAGCACCGTGGCAAGGTGTCCAGGAGGCGGCCCTCTGAGGGGCTGGAACCCTAGCACAAACTGTTCAGATTCCCTGGGATTTGTTCTGCTTTCCTCAGTGGGCCACCTTGAGCACCTTTTGGAATCCTCAGTAGAGCCTGCTGAGTCATCCATTCTATTTATTTATTTATTTTTGCTTTCTGGGTCACACCTGGTGATGCTCAGGGGTTACTCCTGGCTCTGCACTCAGGAGTTAGTCCTGGCAGGGCTCGGGGGTATCATATGGGATGCCGGGTAGCGAAGTCGGGAAGGCTGGTACAAGGTAAACGCCCTATCCACTGTACTATCACACCAGCCCCAATTTTTTTTTCTCGTCACACCCGGCGATGCTCAGGGGTTACTCCTGGCTCTGCATTCAGGAATTACTCCTGGCAGTGCTCAGGGGACCATATGGGATGCTGCAATCAAACTCAGGTCAGTTTCGTGCAAGGCAAATGCCCTACCTGCTGTACTATCTCTGTGCCCCCCCCCATTTTAGTTTTTAAACCAATAGGCACATTGGACCAGAGAAACAGCTCTACTATGCCAGAGGCAGCAGCTCAATCCCCAGAACTGCAGATGGTTCCCTGAACACACAGTTGGGAACAGCACCACCTCACCCCCACCAATAGTAGGTATTTACATCATCATTTTATTTCATTATTGCTATTATTTGGATTTGGGGCTCTACCTGGTGGTACTCAGGGCTTATTCCTGGCTCTGTATAGAGGATTACTCCTGGTGATGCTCAGAGGACCATATGGAATGCCAGGGTCAAACTTGGGTCAACTGCAAGCCAGGCAAACATCCGACCCACTATACTATGTCTCCAGGCCACCGTTTATTACTGATTTATTTGGTTGAATGGATGATTTCTCTTGAAGTGTTGGGGAATCAAGGGGTTGTTCTTGTGGTGCTGAGGTCATGCTTAGCAATGTCCCTCTCAAACTCAGGACTCCATACATTCAAGGCATGTGTTCTACCGCTGAACTACATCGTGGTTCCCATTTTATTTTATTTTATTTTATTGCATCATTGGTAATGCTTTTGGGCTACATCCAGCAGTGCTCACTTGGTGCTTAGGACTTGCTTCTTGGAAATCTAGCCTAGGGCTCCTGCATACAAAGTATTAGCCCCAGCTCTTTCAACTAGTTCCCCAGTCAGTTCTCTTTTTAAAAAAGTGTTTGTAGCAGAAACACTATCTGTACTTCTTTATTCATCTCTGCGCTATTCACTATAGCTAGAATCTGGAAACAACCTAAATGCCCGAGAACAGAGGACTGGCTAAAGAAACTTGGTTCATCTACACTATGGAATACTATGCAGCTGTCAGAAAAGATGAAATTATGAAATTTACCTGCAAATGGATGGACATGGAGATTATCATGCTGAGTGAAATTAGTCAGAAGGAAAAGGACAGATATAGAATGACTGCATTCATTAATACGACATAAATAGATATCAGTGTTTTACTAAATGTGGGAAATGGTAATGGCAGATTAAAACTCACCATTGAATATACACAAAGAGACTTAAGTGATAAACTCTAAATATCTGCAGGGCTAGCCACAATGTGTAAAACAAGAGGGAGAGAGATGCAGAGACAGAGAGAGAGACAGAGAGAGAAAGAGAGGATACTGGGGTACCTGCTATTGAGGCAGCCTGGGGGTGGGCGGGAGGGGTGTGGGGGTTCATTGGTGGTGGAAATGGGGCACTGGTGGAGGGATGGGTGCTGGTATACTGTACTACCAAGAACCAATTATGAACACCTTTGTCATTGTATGTCTCACGGTGGTATAATAAAAATTTTTTAAAAAATTAAAAAAAAATAAAAAAGTGTTTGTTTTGAAGCTGGCGTAATAGTACAGTCACTAGAGCATTTGCTTTGCACGTGGCCTATCCAGATTCGATTTCTCCTTACCATATTGCCCCCAAACACCACCAGGAGTTCATTCCTGAGTACAAAACCAGAAGTAACCCCTGAGCATCACTGGCAGGCGAGAATTCTACCACTGAACCACCCATGCACCCCTGAGCATCACTGGATGTGAACCCAAAATGGAACAAAATTGTTTCCTTTTGGGGAAACCACTCCTGATGGTGCTTATGGGCCCCCATGGCCGTGTGGTCAGGGCCTATGTCTGGTGGAGATGAGCGGCAGGTGCAGACCATATGCAGGGTGAGGATTTGAACTATTGTCACTGCCACAACCACATGAAAAGGAATGCCTGCACCTCTCTACTACCTGGCTGTGAAATTGTTTTAACTACTAGAAACGTCTTTTGTTCATTTGAGAAATCTTCCCATTTTTAATTAAAATTGTACTGATTTATTATTGGTTTCCAACACCCTATGCATTTCGCTACTCATCTGATAATGTTAAAGCCATTCCTAAGTGCCAGGCCCAACCCTCTGTGCTGGGGACTAGCCAGGTCCTGAGTCTGCTCACATGGAATTTAAGCTGAAGGGGGCAGGAGTGGTGGAAACAGATAACTAAGAATATACAAGAGATAGTGCACTGGTGCAGCTAGTAAAAGGAACCATGAAGAAAACAAAGCATGATAAGGAGCTAGAATCTGAGAGTCGGTGGCTGGAGCGTCAGAGGCCACGGGAAGCCAAATAAAAACAAAATGAACCCGAAGTTTATCAGATAAGATTCTGGGGATGTATTTTTTTTCTTTTTGTCTCTTTTGGGTCACACCCTGTGATGCTCAGGGGTTTCTCCTGGCTCTACCCTCAGGAATTTTCCTGGCAGTGCTCAGAGGATTATAGGTGATGCTGGCAATTCAACCCCAGTCGGCCCTCATGCCAGACAAATTCCCTAGTAGCTGCACTATCGCTCCGGCCCCCAAGATTCTGGGGATCCAGTTCAGTGGTAAAACACCTGTCTAGGGCAGGCGTGATGGAACAGCAGGCAAGGTATTTGTCTTTCATGTAACGAAAACCAGATTCAATCCCAGGCACTCCATGTGGTCTCCTTAGCTCCTCTAGGAGTGACCCCTGAGCGGAGAGCCAGGAGTAACCCCCTGAGTACTACCAGATGTGGCCCAAATCCTCCCCCATTAAAAAAACGTAAAAATAAATAAATAATTAAAGTGGCTACTTTGCATGTGTGAAGCCCTGAGTTCCACCCCAGCACTAAATAAAATAAAAAATAAATCAAAAGATTAAATTTTAAAATGCCTTAAAATATTGTCTTCAGATTAATCTCAAAACACCCTTCTAACTTTATGAAAGGCAGGAGAAATGATCACTAATTAATCTTTTAATTAATGCTCATCACAGGCAATTTATCAGTCCCAGGGAACATTTGTGAGGTGGCCAAGCTGTGTTTTTTTATGTGTTTCATAGGCATTTTATGGCTCCCTGAGGCCTCTATGTAATCAATATGATCAGTATTTTTATGAACGTTTATAAAACACTTTGGAGCATAATTTTATTATTGTAAGCGATGACAAGCTTTATGGCTCTTTGCTCTTTTGACTTCTGGAATCGTCTCTGTGCCTTGGGATGCCAAGTCCTGATTTGAGAATGTAATGTCCCACTGCAGCTTCGTTTTTATGGAGAAACAATGGTCTGCTTGGTGATGACTCACCTAGGATTTGTTCTTCCCAGAGACAGGAAGGATGGGAGCAACCCTCTTCTCTTTGGCCTCCCCATCCCTTACTCTTGGCCTGGGATGCAGGTTGAAAGAATAAAATGCAGTGAGTCTCGAGACATCCTCAGTGGAAACTCTTTGCAGACAGGCCCTTGGGTTCTGTTCTCTGGGGTCATTTTCTAACACAGCACATACTCTTCATAGACTTATTAGACTCTTATCCACGCTGGGGCCAAGTGTCTCCTGAGACTCTTCTCTGTGTGGCCACAGGCTTTAGGGAAGTGGGAGAGGTCAAAACCAGAATCTCACACGCAGACAAACCTAGAAATGCCCAGACCAATTCTGCCCTGAAGGAAGAGTTCTGGGGAAAACCCCAAATGCACTAGAATTCCCCAAAGCTGGGAACAGGAGCCAGCAGGACCGTATTGGATGTGAGGGACTGAAATCCCAAGCTGGGCCAGAGGCTGCTGAGAGCTAGTGCCTTGGCAGTGGGTGTGAACCTCCCAGATGTGGCCTCACTGCCGATACCTCTTGCTGCTGTGCAGAGGTTGGTCCAACCCCCCAGCTGTGCACTGGGAGTGTGTCAATGTTATCCAAGTACCCTGAGACCGGGGAAGCACAAAGCTTCCGAGGTTAATGAAGTCATGGGAACCTCCTGCCTGGATTGCAGGCCCGGCCCAGGCTGTCCTTGCTCCTATCTGGACCAGTTTGCTTATCTGGCCTCTCTGCTGCCCTGTGGCCTCCCGTAGGATCCTGGCAGGACTGCTGAGTTTTACTCACTTGCTAACCAGGAAAGAAGGACACCTGGACTAGATCCAGTTTCCCTGTGACCGAAGGTCCCCCATCCCACAACAGAGTGTGATCTATTCCCCCTCCACCCACTCCCACCTCCCTTCCAGAGCCTAAGTCATGAAGCATGGACCTGGCTTTTATGAATCAAACCCAGGGAGAACGCAAATCATAGGGATTCAAGCTGGGGAACATTGAGGTAAACAATGGCTGGCGAGGGGTGGTATAGCAATTCTAAGGCTTGCCAAAGGAGTAAGTAACCAGAGATGTAGGTAGGACCCCTCCCTAAAATGGAAAAGTTCTTGCCTGTGTTGAACTTAAATGCAGGGCAGAATCCACGATTTTGCATAGTCATTTGTGAAGTTCTTGCAGCTGCAAGCATCAGACTAATCCGTGTCCCTTTTTATTTGACTTGGGAAGATTTCTTTGGGATACAGGGAAATGTAATTTGGAAGGAAAGTTTATGTGGGTGAACCTACACTTTTCCCTCCTTGCAAGGTATCTCACAAGCAGTGTTATGGGGTTCTGGGGTTTGCTCCTGAAGATACTCAGTCAGCTAGACAGAATGGTTCAGTATTCAGACCCAGAGATGAGAAGCTGATTGAACCTTGTGAAGCTTGGGACACATCCGGGGATCATAGCCAGTGATTTAGGGGATCCATTTAGTGCCAGGGATGAAACTCAGGTTCCTATGCATGCCCTGACTTCTGAGTAAGTACCCAACTATTTCTTTAATTGAGAAAATTGATTATCTGCTGTTAAGGAATTTATTTGAGATTATTGCTAAAGGTCAATATTTTGTCCTAATCAGGCTTTATGGGATGGAGCAAGCAAGATTGTAGCACAGTGAGCACTTTCTACTCTGTAATTACCGCATCCTAATTTGGGGTGTCTGGACAGAAGAGATGACTCAGTGAGCTGGGTGCATGCAGGAAGCTTGGATTCGATCCCCAGACCCACAGGGTCCCCCAAGCACTGTCAGGAAGGAGTCCTGAGCACAGAACTGGGAGTGTCTGAGTGCCTCTGCTGGGTGTGGGTTAGAAACAATAGATGTGATTCTTTATTCATTCTTTTAATAATGCAGTTTCGTGTCAGGTCACCTCTCTCTCTTTCTCTCTCTCTCACATCTTTTTTTGTTTGTTTCTGGGTCACACTTCATAGTGCTCAGAGCTTACTTCTGGCTCCAAGCTCAGGGATCACTCCTGGCAGTGCTCAGGGTATTGAATATAGTTCTGGGGATCAAACACGGGTCAGCCATGTGCACAGCAAGCACTGTTTAACCCTTATACTATACTTTGTTTTGTTTCTCTATATCCCACAAATGAATGTGATCATTCTGTATTTGTCCTTCTACTCTGACTTATTTCACTAACAGGATGCCCACCAGTTGTAGTCAAGTTGCAGCAAAATTTCATCTTTTTGTAGTTGTATAGTATTCCATTTGGCAACTATTGCCCGATCTGCCTATTGTCTGTAATCTACAAGCTGTTCACTTGAGTCATCCTGAACAGGATTGGCAGAACATTAGATGAAGGACAACCATGAGAGCAAGCTGGCTTCCGAAAAGGATTCAGCACAGTCGACCATATACACATGGTAACCAAGCTCATTGACGTTTGTAGGGAGTTCAAGATGCCGTGCTGTCTAACGTTCATTGGTTTAAAGAAAGCCTTTGATTCTGCTGAGACCAAAGCGGTCATCGAAGCCCTAGCCAAACAGGGTGTTCAAACCCAATACATGATGATCCTTTGTGAGCTGTATTAAGGATTTACCACCAGGATCTCACCATTCTACAAGGAAGTGATCATTAATGTCAAAAGAGGGGTTCAGCAGGGTGATACCATTTCACCAAAACTCTTCAGTGCCACCCTCCAAATGTCATGGGACAATTAGAATGGGAAGAAATGGGAGCGAAGATAGATGGTTGGCAACTACACCACCTCCACTTCACTGATGACATTGTTCTAATAACATCAAACATTAGCCAAGTGGCACACATGCTGGCTGACTTCGAGAATGTGGAAAGATAGGTCTACAGCTGAATCTCAACAAACAATGCTCAAGAAAAATGAGCTAGTTCCAGATGCTCCATTCACTCTCAATGGAACAAACATCTCTGAATGCAGCAGTTATGTATACCTAGGTTGAGAACTCAACATGATGAATGACCTAAAACCTGAGCTGTGCAGGAGGAAGAGAGCGGCATGGAATGCCTTCAAGAGCATCGAAGAAATAGCTAAAAGGACAAAGAACCTCTGGCTCGGGCACATCTCTTTGACTCCACCATTCTCCCTGCATTAACATATGCCTCTGAGACCTGGGCCCTACGAAAGCAGGATGAGAATGCTATTCGGGTCTCCCAAAGAGGAATAGAAACAGCTGTGCTTGGAATATCATGCCTCACTCGAGTGAGATAAAGAATCCGGAGTTCCGACCTCCGTCAACGATCCAGAGTCAGGGAGACTGTCCCATTTGCCAAGGCGTTGAAAATCAGATAGGCTGGACATGTAATTCGACTTAGAGAAGACCCCTGGACTAGAGCCATTACCGACTAGATCCCATTGGACATCAAAAGATCACGTGGCCATCCACCTACAAGATGGTCATACTTCTTCATCAAGACCCTGAACGAATGGTTTGAGGCTCTTCGTCTTCCTGGAGCAGGCAGATGCCATTAGACTACACTGGCATGTGATAGGGACAAATGGAAAGGTTACTGGCTCTTGTTCAAGCAAATCAACGAATAATGGGATATCAAGTGATCAAGTAATAGTATTTCATTGTGTATATAGCTCATAGTTTCTTTATCTGTTTATCTGTCTTTTGACGTTTGAGTAATTTCCATTTCTTTACTATTTCCATATCTTAACTAAGCACTCCGATGAACATATGTGTGCATCTATCTTTTATAATTCATGTCTTATGTTTTCGAGGTAAAGGCCATGAAGTGGAATCCCTGGGTCATATGCAAGTCCTGTGTTCTTTTTTTGTTTGTTTGTCTTTAGGAATCTCCATATTGTTTCTTTACTTGCTGAAACAGAGAACCTTCCCACCAACAGTCTGAGTTCCTGAGTTCCTTTTCACCATATCCCCACAAGCACGGTTGTTTCCAATATTTTTTGATATATGCCATGCTTACTAGTGCAAGATGATATCTCACTGTTGCTTTGATTTGCATTTCCCTGATGAATGACAATGAACACCTTTCCTACTGATTGTCCATATATTTTTTTTTTGGGTCACATCCAGTGATGCTCGGGGGTTACTCCTGGCTCTACACTCAGGAATTACTCCTGGCGGTGCTCAGGGACCATATGGGATGCCGGGGATCGAACCCCAGTCTCCCTTGTGCAAGGCAAATGCCCTACCCACTGGACTATTGCTCCGCCCCACTGATTGTCCTCTTCAAGGAAGTGTCCATTTGTTTAGTTTCCTCTCTTCATTTTTGATAAGATTATTGTTTTGTTGTGGTTGTTGCATTTTATGAGTGTTTTATGTACCTTGGCTATTAGTCCTTTATAGGATCCATTGTGTGCATATATTTTCTCCCACTTAGTAGTTTTCTATTTCTTTCTTTTTGTGTAATACCTGGCAATGATCAGGGGTTACTCCTGGATCTTCACTCAGGAATTATTCCTGGTGGTGCTCAGGGGACCATATGGGATGCTGGAGATCGAACCTGGGTCAGCTGCGTGCAAGGCAAATGCTCTACTTGCTGTACTATTGCTCCGCCTCACTTAGTAGTTTTCATTGTAGTTTGAGGTTCTTTTTGCTATGCAGAAACTTTTTAGTTTGATGTAGTCCCATTTGTTTATTTTTGGTTTTACTTTCTTTGTCAATGGACTTGAACCCACTGAAGACACAACTTATACTGGAAAGTTACACCTATTTCCCTCAATGAGTTTTGTGATGTCTGGCCTAATCTTGATGTTATTAATCCACTTTGAGGTAGCTTTTATAAAATGGTGTGAGATACGGTTCCAATTTCATTGTATTGCCTGTGGTTATACAGTTTTCCCAACCATTGCTTGGTCTACTTTAGTCATAGATTACCTACCTATATACCTAAGGGCTTAATTCTGGGTTCTGAATTGACGATAAACCAATTTATGTATTTGTCTATTTATTTTTGATTACCAGGCCTTGCTCAGGGATTACTCCTGGCTCTGTACTCAGGAATTACTCCTGGAGGTGCTCGGAGACCATATGCGATGCCATGGATCAAACCTGGGTTGGCCATGTGCAAGACAAGTGCCCTGCCCATTGTATTATTGCTCTGATCTAATATAATCAAATTTTTGGACTGAAAAATTAGGGTGCTATTATTTTGACCATTGGGAGCAGCATCTGGAGGTCTTGGGTGCCATGTTGAGAAATCTGAACAATGGGGAAACAGACAAGAGTTTGAGCAGATGAAGCTTGAATGGGATCATATCTGACCCGAGGATAACACTCTGCTGGCAGTGGAAGGTGGGGAGGAAAGGAAGGCAGGGGCTGTGTCAGATGCAGAGCCTGGGTACAGAGGTAAGTCAGCTACAACCCTTTCCTCAAGGAGCACAGAGCATGCCAGGGAAAGCAGACCCAGGCTTTGGATGTGCAGAGAGGGAGGCAGTGAAACAGAGCCTGTGAACAGAGCTCACTCAAGTGACACCAGGGAAATAAGGGTTTCGTTTTCACAATTGCAACATGAGTTCCTGGTCTTTTATTTACTTCTCTGGATTGTATGAGGATGAAATCATTGTAGGAAAGGAAAGTGTTTAGCAAGTGTTCAGAGTACGGGTCAAGCTTTGTTAACGCTCATGCACATATTCTGGACCTGCTTGACCTCCAGGGTGGAAGGATTTAATTCTATGTTGGGGTTTTTGTTTGTTTGGTTGGTTGATTGGCTTTTATATTGATTTGTTTGGGCAACATGCCCAACTGTACTACACACAGGGAGATCATCTTAGGTGCTGAAGATTGAACACAGCAAGTACCGCACCTGCTGTCCTATCTCTCTGCCACTGCCTGCTATTCCTATTGCAACCAGCTAAGGTATTGGGGGAAAGTTGGGAGCTGGGGGCCGGTGTGGACCACGTCCCTAAGACTGCAGAACAATTTATATGAGCCAATCATGGAAACAGAGCTGAAAACCCATGCCCTGAGCTTTTTCTCTTTCAGCCTAATGAGGAATTGACTCATCTCGCCCTCCCCTGGTTTCATCTCCATGGTGCCATCGTCTCTCATTCCTGCCACAGAACCTGTGGCTTTTTGAATTGAGAGACCAACAGCCCTGGAACACGGAGGCATGCTGGAGGAAAGTCTAGCTAGGGCAGCAGTGAGCTATGTTCAAACAGAGTCTGGAGTTCCTGACAGGTTCTCACCGGTGCCAGGTAAGCTGCAGAAGGGCACATTCTTACAACTCACCAGACCTCAGCTTTCTCTCCAGGGGATGAGCTGGGGGCCAGTGATCTCCACCATCCATGGGTCCCCAGGGTACTCGGAATTCCAGGAATCTGAGAATGCCAAAGATGACATCAGAGAGCTAGCCAAGGTCCCAAGGGGCCTTATGCAAGCAGGGCCGTTGCATTGGCTGTGGAGGGTTGACCAGATTATGTAGCCACAGCCCTGGTCTGCAGTGTGTGCCACCACTGCAGTGAAACCTCTCCTCACACACTCCAGAACATAACTTGCTTTTCTGACCCAGCATGTAGGACATCTGGTTGGGGAAAAGGGCTGCAACAGAGCAGCCAGAGGGAATGGGCAGTCATTCATTTCTCTGGCTCCTCTTGCGAGCAACACTCCAGGAAAGAGCTGGACTTGAGAGCATTTCTCCTGCTGACACAAGAGCATCACCTCCCGTGGGGGCTGGAAAGACAGTACACAGAGAAGCCACTTGCCTTGCATACTGACAGCCTTGATGCTGATCTCTGGCACGGCATATGGTCCCCTGAGCATTGCCAGATTCGCCTCCTGAGCACCGCAGGTGTGGTCCAAACTCCCCAAAAAAAAAAAAAAAAAAAATTACTTTCTATTTACTGAATGTTACCAGGTCTTGCTCTCTTGCATGTTCCCTAAGTTCCTGTAAGATTAGAGCTATTATTTATTTCAATGAATTAATTTATTTATGGTATTTATGAAAAAAAATCATACATTTGAGAGTGCAAACACACTAATTTTAAAAGTAAGAGGTCATTACTTAAAAGTCAAACTCACCCACGGCTTACAGATTGGCAGGGGGATAAAATAATCTTTTATTTAATTGGATTTATGGATTGCTGTTCCAGTAAATAAAATTTTAGGAAGTGAGAAAAAGAATGACAATTAGTGTGAAAAGTCTAGTCCGTTAGTCAAACTTTTCTGGATTTTTTTTTCTTGGTTACAAATTAAAATTTTAGGGGCAGAGCGATAGTCCAGAGGGTGGGCGTTTGCCTTGCACACAGCTGACCCAAGATTGATTTCCCCCTCCCCCTTCATCCCATATGGTTTCCTGAGCACCGCCATGAGTAATTCCTGAGTGCAGAGCCAGAAGTTACCCTGTGCATCTCTGGGTACCAAAACAAACAAACAAACACACAAACACACAAACAAAAATAAGCAAAATAATTAAAATTTTATTTGAGAAAGAGGGAAGTACTTCTGCTACTATTAAGCAAACTTAGCGCTTTCTGTTCTGTTTATTCATCAGCTCATTTCACAGGTTAAATGAAACCCAGAGAGAGTAGCCTTTCCTCAGTTCACAGACTTTTTTTGTTTGTTTGTTTTGTTTTGTATCACATCCGCATTGTTTAAGAATTACTCCTGGCTCTGCACTCAGGAATTACTCTTGGCAGTGCTCTGGGGACCTTATGGGATGTTGGGGATCAAACCCAGGTCAGCCGTGTGCAAGGCAAGCGCCCTCCCTGCTATGCTCTTGCTCCCACCCACTTCATAGAATTTTAGTAATAGTTAAAATTTCTCAGCCCATTTTCCCTAAAATTAGTTTCTGTGTTTGGCGGGTTGGGAGATAATGCAAAGGACTAGAGCACCTGCTTTGTATGCAGGAGGTCCAGATTTGCTGCTCCTGCAACCTCACGGTTCCTCAAACACTGCAGGTAACCTTCTCCCGAACAACCCCCTTACTTGTCTATACTACTTACTTAAAAAGTAACAGGAATAAGGCTTTCCTGACCCAGTAAGTCGGAATCTTCGGTAAATTTGAAGCTGATTGTACTAAACTGTATGAAAAAAAAATAGCTTTGTTTTGTGAGGGCTGTTTTTAAAGTTGCTGAAGAATCAATAGGAGTAACATTTAAAATAGTGGGTTGCTGAAGAGAAATAATATTTAATTGTTAAAAATATATATAGCTGGGGCCGGAGCGATAGTCCAGTGGGTAGGGCGTTTGCCTTGCATGCGGCCTGCCTGTGCCGCCCAGGTTTGATCCCGGCATCCCATAGGGTCCCCAGTACCGCCAGGAGTGATTCCTGAGTGCAGAGCCAGGAATAACCCCTGAGCATTGCCGGGTGTGACCCAAACAAACAAACAAACAAACAAAAAAAATATATATACATACATACATATATATACATACATACATATATATATAGAGAGAGAGCTGTGTAAGCCAAATTTATCAAAAATTTTAAGTAATAAAATGCTGTTTTAATTTTTAATTTTTCTATTTATTTTTTTGCTTTAGGGGTCACATTCAGCAATACACAGGAGTCACTCCTGGCTCTGTACTCAGGAACTACTATATGGGACGCCGGGATTAAACCTGGGTCAGCCACATGGAAGGCAAATGCACTACCCACTGGACTATTGCTCCAGCCCCTTTTTGTAAAGCAATGCAGGACCAGAAAGATAGTAGTAAGTGGATATGGCATTTGCTTGGATGTGGCCTACTCAGGTTTGATCCCTCTCACTCAAAATAAATGTTGATCATGTGGCTGGAGGTGCAAAATGCAGAAAGCACAAAAATTTTACAATTCAGAATATTCAAAATTGACATTTTTCTAGTGTTAATTTTCAAATCATTCTTTAGCCAAAAACTCAGAGCTGGAGTAATGCTCACTTTCTAATTATCTTTATAATCAATGAAAAAACCTGAAATGTCAGGCATTAAATAATTTGAACGTAAAATAGTATCAGTAATACATATTACAAAAATCAGCTCTCTTCAATTTATAGAAGCCTAGTTGGTATATTTTGATTCTGTTTTCTTTGAAGTAGGAATATAGGTTAGACTTTTTTTAAACTAAGTTTTAATTGAACTTTAATTGTTGAGAAAGTTTTAATTGTAAAGTTCTTCAATAATGCATAAAATTCACAGGTTTTTTTTCCAGTGGTTAGATACAAATCAGCAGCAGGGAAACCCCAAACTTAGGGTTCCTGGCTGGACCCCAGCCACATGTAGGCCAAGATGGCTGCCGCCAAGTGTTAAGGCAGGCCCTGCAGAAAGGAAGCAACGAAGAGGCAAGAAGGGGGGCGCCAACAGAAAAGGGGCCCCAGAAAGATAGCAAGCTAGCTTTATATCCCTGCAACACAGACCATCCACTCCAATGGAGAGGAGTTAGGGTCAAATTTCCTCAGGTAATTTCTCCCAGGACCTCACTGAGATGAACTGTATCTCAGAATACAAAGGCATGCATCTGTACCAAAGAATATGCTATAGCCAGTTATATATTTCTCCAAGCCTTCACAAAAGTCTCATCTTTACTTCATGGTTGTTCTGCATATTAGCCTTTGAGTTATTAGAGAGCCATGCTTGCTTGCTTGCTTGGAGGGAAACAGCATTTCTCTCTGGTCTAATTACTTAGAGATCCAACATGGCCAGGCAAATATACCGGTCCCACGGTGATTGTGGCAGCATGAGAGAATATTTTTACCAGCCAAAAAGGGAAAACTTGTTTCCTTATTTTTTATAATCTTAGAAACAAATCTTTTCCCTCTTTATGTAAACACAGTGCTTTACAACGTTGTTCATAATAGAGTTGGTTGTTATGGGCATTCAGAGTCCAGAGTGCTAACCATTACATGATGGAACCGCGCCTATGTTATGGGCATTCAGTTTTCTAACACCAACCTTACCATCAGTATGACCTTCCTCCACCATCATCCCTTTTTTTCCACCTGCCCCCTCAGCAGACAAAAAAAGTTTATTTTGTACTGTTTGTTGCAAATAAATGGCTAGTGGAGTTATCAAAAATACTTGAATAAATTATTTTATTGACTCTGTGCTCCATTACTTCTTTGAGCTCCTTAATTTTCTCTCATACTTAGGTGAATTACTTTTTATTCTTTCATATGCTTGGTCATGTGCTTGCAGCCACACAGTTCATCAATAAATGCTCGAGTTTTGAGGTGAATGCAAGATTATCTCCACCCGCATGGCAGAGCCTGGCAAGCTACCTATGTTGTATTTGACATGCCAAATACCAGTAACAATTATAGACCTCATTCCCATGACTTGATGGAATGGTTTGGGGCTCTTTGTGTTCCTAGAGCGGGCAGATGCCCTTGGGCTATCTCCCATGTGCCAGGACATATTGAGATGTTACTGGTGCCTGCTTGAGTAATCGATGATCTACGGGAAGTCAAGTGATCAAGTGATGGTATTTATGGCCACACCCAGCAGTGCTCAGGGCTTATTTGGTCATGCTCAGAGAAGCATATGCCGTGCTGGGGATCAAATTGGAGTTGGCTGTGTACAAGGCAAGTGCTTTACCCACTGTACTATCCTTCTGGCCCTATGATTTATTTTGTAGAGGAGGAGACAGCAGCTCAGAGAGGTGAAGTCAAAAGCATAAGGTCACACAGCTACTAAATTGCAGCAGGCTTTTTTCCCCTTTCTTTTTGGGTCATGCCCAGCAATACTACTGACTCTGAACTCAGGAATTACTCCTGGTGGTTCTCAGGGAGCCATATGGGATGCTGGGGATGAACCCAGGTCAGTGTGTGCAAGGCAAATGCCCACAGCCACAATTTCAACGATGAAGCTTTTCTGAAAAAGTCATGTACTCTCTTGAATCTTAATCATCTTCATCATCATCATCATCATTGTCTTATTCTTCCTTTTCTTCTTCTTCTTCCTCCTCCTCTTTTCCTCCTCCTCTTCCTCCTCCTTCTCCTGCTTCCCTTACATCTTCCTAAGCAAATTTCTTTAAATAAAACATTTTTATTTAAAAAAATTCAAGGGGGCCGAAGTGATAGTCCAGCAGGTGGGGCATTTGCCTTGCACACTGCCGGCCTATGCCGGCCCAGGTTCCATCCCCGCATCCCATGTGGTCCCCCAAGCACTGCCAGGAGTGATTCCTGAGTGCAGAGCCAGGAGTAACCCCTGAGCATCGCTGGTGTGACCCAAAAAAAAGCAAAAAAAAATTCAAATGATGAGCACCACTCTCCAAGGCTATTCCTCATCTACCTACAGGATCATGTCTTAATCCCTCACTTAATTTTGTTTGTTTGGGGGCCACACCTAGCAGTTCTCAGACCTTATATCTGGCTCCATGCACAGGGATGATTCCTGGTGGGTTTCAGGGGCATCGTGTATGGGATTCTAGGTCAGCTGCGTGCAAGGCAAGTCCCTCCTATCTGTGATACTCCTCCAGCCCCACGGGTCTTCATTTTACTTAATGTTCACCCATGGCACTCAGTAATCTGCTCAGTAACCCGGTGGGAACCCTAGGCTCTTACTTCCACCACACCTCCATGTTCTCAAGCCACAACACACACGTGCTGACACTTTGGGGTACTTAGATCCAATCTAGCTTGTCCCCTAAGGGCCACTCCTATCATGCCCTTCCTGTCCTTTCCCACTGGCCACTCCAGGAGCTCTAGGAAGAGGTAATATTCTAACCTAGCCTGTTTCTTTTTTTTTTTTTGCTTTTTGGGTCACACCCGGCGATGCTCAGGGTTACTCCTGGCTCTGCACTCAGGAATTACTCCTGGCAGTGCTTGGGGGACCATATGGGATGCCGGAGATCGAACCTGGACCGGCACAGGCCGGCTGCGTGCAAGGCAAACGCCCTACCCGCTGGGCTATCGCTCCGTCCCCTAACCTAACCTGTTTTATCAAAGGTTGTGGGTTATTGAATGCATAGTTTTTGCCTGCCTGGAGGCTGTGCCCCATCGCTAGACACAGATGTCATGACTATGGTCTAGGGTGAGGCTTAGGAGGTGTTGATCAAGCCAGCACTTAAGTGTATAATCAGCAGCTTGACCAAACTCCAGGAGGGGTGGAGTTTGACCACCTGATTGACAGATGGGACAGGGAACTTAAAACCTTGTGTGGTAGGTTCCTGCAAATGTCTCCCAGTTGGCATTCATGCTGCATTCAGCATGCTGAGGATGATTATGATAGGGACTATTCCTGTGGGGTGGTCTGAGCACATAGAAAATAGTAAGGAAAGCCCATATTAAGAACAGCCAGAGCTGGGGCTGGAGCAATAGTACAGCTGGTGTGGCGTTTGTCTTGAATGTGGCAGACCTGGGTTCGATCCCTGGCATCCCATATGGTCCCCCAAGCACCTCCAGGAGTAATTCCTGAGTACAGAACCTGGAGTAAGCCCTGAGCATTGTTGACATGTGGCCCCCAAACAAAAGAAAACAAAAATCCCATATAAAGTCCTCTAGCATTGCTGATGTGTGAGTCTAGTCTCTATATTCTAAATATAAGAAATCCGGATAGGATCAGGGAAAGGCATCTATAAAATGCTTTGAGGTTTTTTTTTTTTTTTTGGCTCACACCCGGCAATGCTCAGGGGTTACTCCTGGTTCTGCACTCAGGAATTACTCCTGGCGGCGCACGGGGACCATATGGGATGCCGGGATTGAACCTGGGCCGGCACAGGCCGGCCGCTTGCAAGGCAAATGCCCTACCCGCTGGACTATCGCTCCGCCCCTTGAGTTTTGATTATAAACTCAGTTATGCTGGAAGTCAGCAATCTTCCAAGTAGGAGCAAAATGCAAAATAGTGCCAAGGACACAGATCAGTTACCTGGAGACAGATAACCGAAGGAGCATCTGGGCAGACCTGCTGACCTGGGTCTCAAGAGCCCTTTGTGCTTCGTGGGAGAGGGGTGCTGCTGACTTTGGGGAGAGCACACCCGATTCTGATTTTCCCCAGTTCTTTGCAGTAGTCTGATTTTGCTGCAAAGATCGGCCCATTTCCTACACCCGGATGTTTGCTCTCATTTTTCAAGACCCATTAAAAGGACCCGTGGCACACCTCGTGAAAGTAGCCCAAGTTTTGAAACACTTTCTCCACAAAGCGCACCAACTCCTTTCTGGATTTGCAGAGCAGCGATTTGCTGGGCTCAAATACACTGCTTAAATCAGAGAGCATATAATACAAATTGTTTTTGAATACAAGTTCCTAAGTTTTTTTTTTAAGCTATTATTGATTGCAGAGAAAAAAGCCCATACTAGGGGAAACACTCTTAGGAACAGCAAAGATTGTCACACACACACACACACACACACACACACACACACACACACACACACACACACACACACACACACACACACACCCTCACAGCATTTCTAGGGAACACCCTCTTGTCTTTCCCATATGTGGTGCGGAAAACAGTCCAGAATGATCCTGCAGAAGTTTCCTGATGAAAACAGCCGGGTCAGCCATTCCCAGGCTTCAGCCTGGGGCTACGTCAGAGCTCCAGCCTGGCTCCCGCTCTTCCTTCTCTGCTACCAAGTGGCTGTGCCCTGTAGGCTACAGGGCAGGGGGATTCCAAGGTCCACTACACGGTCAGGTCAGGTGGGCAAACACCAACCAATCTTCCAGACCCATCTCACAAAGGAACTCCAGATTATCCTCCTGGGAGTCACAACAGCCAAATCCACAAAGCTCACCCAAATCCCCACAGTCCACCCCCCAGTCTTGGATTCCTCAATGTGGGGCTCAGGATCTGCGGCTCCAGGCCCCAGGTTGCTTTTGTAGGACTCATAATATAGCAGAAGGGGGTGCTTCTTAGTTGGCTCCCTGATTGGGATTCGACTCCCAGCCCCACCCAAGCCTACAAGTTCCCACATCGACTTCAACCCAGGCAGCAGTTAGCTGCTTCTTTCACAGCGAGTTTCTCTGCCACAAGCCCCGGGTTAAAGCCTTCTACCCTCACCATCTTCTGAATCTTCTAGCTTCCATCGCAGTAGAAGAGTGACTACCTCTCCCCACCCCCCAACCCCCACCCCAGCACCTCCTTTGCAGGTGCAAAAGAAACAAGCAAACAAAAATCCCTCTCAATAAAATGGAGAGTGCAACATGTTTTGGGTCTTTTAAATAACAGCTAAGTTTTGTGTCTTGTTGGTTTAAGTGCTCTATGTTAGCGCTCTGTGCTATTGGCAAGCTTGCTAACACTCCCGAGTAGTTACTATTTGACAAGCACCATGCAAAGAATTTCTCCAACGGACTGTCAGACGCAGGCGTGTGTGCCATTTACCGGATGTGTGATCTTGGCCAGGTGTCCTAACTTTCAATTAATTCTGTTCCGTCCCCTGCAAAATGCGGCTACCTGCAAAATGCAGCTACCACAGCTAACGTGGCTGTGGCGAGAGTGAATATTAAGTGCCGCACTCTGAACCCAGACGGGCACATAGTTATTCCTAAAAACAAATAAAGAGGGAAAAAATAGTCCTCGACTCCTCCCTTCATTCCAAAGAATTATTTCCATTCACAGGTGAGGAGCTTGGGCCGCAGAAGTTAGGAATTGATGAACTGATGGGTGATGCCCCACCCGCGGCTCAGAAGTCGCGCGGGATGCTGGACCCGAGCGCTGGTCAGTGGTACCTGGCAGGTGGGACACGTGTTTTGCGAGTGGGACCCCAGAGACCTTGATGAGGGTCCTTCGCAAGAGCACCAGCCTTGGGGGCACTTAGCTCCAGTTTGGGGTCATGAGGGTCCGCGGGATCGTCCCGACGTCTTCCAAAGTCCCGCGGGTGACCGCTGAGCGCGAGAGTCGGCTGTCCCGGGGATGCGGGGAGCCCCCACCCCCAGTCCGCGCCCCGAGCCCGCGGGCCGCCGCTCCCCGCCCGCCGCGCTCCAGGGCGGAGTTTCCTTCTCGGCTCATTGTTCGCGGCCCAGCGCCCGCCCAGCCCGGCCCGGCCCCGCCCGGCCCGCCGGCGGCGGCGCGCTCCTGGGGGCGGGGGCCGGTGCGGACGGGACGGGAGTCGCCGCAGCCGCCGGCCGGGCCGCAGCCGCCGCGCAGACACCGCCCGCCACGCAGCTGCCCGCCGCCGGCCCCGCGCCTCCGCCCGCCTCTGCCGCAGCCGCCGCCACGAGGAGCGGCCGCCGAGCGCCACCCGGGAGACCCGGTCCCCGCCAGGCCTGAGCCCGCGGCGCGCACGCTCCGCTGCCCGGACGCCGCGACCCGGGTCCAGCCCACAGCCACCTGCTCCGGCCCGAGCCCCCGCCACGATGCGCTCGGCGCTGGCGCTCTCGGCGCTGCTGCTCCTGCTGCTGTTGCCGCCGTCGCTCGCCGAGGGCGAGGGTGAGTGGTGGCCAGGTTCAGCGGGACCCCCACCATGCGCCCCCCCCCCCTCCCTCCATCCCCTGCTCGGCCGAGCTGCGGGCAAGCCTGGCTGCTCGCCTCGTGGCCGGCCCCCGCCGGACCCCTTCCTCCGGCGCCGCACGCGCCCCACCGACCTTGCACCGGCCAGCGCGTCTTCCCAGCCGCGGGGTGCCGCAGGTGCCCCAGCCCTAGCGAGAACCGTCTCCGCCGTCCCAGGCTGTTTTTGGCCAGGGGTGGTGAGAAGTGCTGGCGGGCAGCTGGGGTGGGCATCGCTGGGGCTGATGGGGCTGGAGGGCGAGGACGGCGGGGACCCCGGGGGTGGGGGTGGGCTTCCGCGGGACTCCCCAGTGCATCTCTTCGCTGCTGGGGTCGTTAAGGAAAGGGATGGAGGCCGCCTAGCGTGACTGAGGATTAGGGGTGGATCGGCCGGCCGGGAGCGCACTTGCAAGTCCCGGAGCAGGTGACGAGCGCCCAGGAACTGCTCGGCGGATGCGGGCCTGGTGCTGGTGGTCAGCGGAGAGCTCAGCCCTGCTGGGGCATGTGAAGTGGGAGTGTGAGGGTTTCTCACTACTCCCCAACCACCTGATACGGGGGGGTGTCTACCGCCGTGCCCCCAAAGGACTGGTCTCCTTGTGTGAGCAGAATGGCGTGATCCCGCCAACATTGCTGTATACGCAGCAACTTCTCTCCTGAATTGGACCCGCACGCGCCTTAGAGCACCCCCCCATACCCCCCCCCCCATATTCTTCCTGCAGATGAAACACAGCCTTTTTTGCAGGTCCGGGTGGTAGCTGTAAAGCCAACTAGAACGGGGGTCCCAGAGACTTCAGAAACAGCGGGGAGTCTCACCGCCCCCGCCCCCCCCTCCGGTGCCTTTCTCTTTTGCCCAACTAAGCTTTCAGTTTTTGGGAGGGCCAGGTCAGTACAGATCGGTCTGGACGGCTGCCGCTGGCTGGCAGGTGCTGGCCACTTGGGCTAAACTGCGGTGCCTGTGCCGGGCAAATGGCAGCACTGTCTCTGCAGGCAAGCAGCAGGCTGACCTTAGGGAGACAGCAGGTGAGGGATCCTCTGGGGAGGCCTGGAGGCAAAGTGTTTGCAGGGTGAGGGCTGGTGGGTGGGAGCAGTTCAGAGGATGAGGCCTCTGTGGGTTTGTACAGGCTGTAAGTCTGAGTTACTGCTTGAGTGTAGCCTGCTCCCCCAACCTGCCCTGCCATCCACCCCCTGCCAGCATTTTGGGGGACTCGGGGCTGAGGGGAGCATTAAGCCCCAGAGTGTCAGGCAGAACAGGCTTGTTCTCTGGGCTTGAGAACCTCAAGAGACAGAACTTGAAGGGAAGAGGGGGTGGTCTTCTATGCCATAAACCCCTACTGTTCTTTCTGTATTTCTTTTTGGGTCTCACTGACAATGCTCAGGGGTTACTCCTGGTTCTGCACTTAGGAATTACTCCTGGTGGTGCTCGGAGGAGCCATATGGGATGCTGAGGATAGAACCCGGGTCTGCCGTGTGCAAGGAGTTGTCCTACCCATTGTACTCAGGCCCCCAAACCCCTACTGTTCTGTCCCCAGGGGCAAACAGTGCCTTCAGTGACCCGGAGCAAAGCTGCAAGTCCAGCTCACTGCTGGCTTCACACTGGGGCTGTCTTTGCAGGCATCCGGGCACTCCCGGAACTGTCTCCCCTGGGAGGCTCTCCTGCCCCTGGCACAGAGCATGGCACATGGTAGGTGCTTGTAGTGTGATCAGCTAACTGGGCACTGAGTGTGCTGTGCCCGACCCCCCACAAAGGCAAATATGCTGCAATATGCAAAAGATAAGTGCTCAGAAAAGTGCAAAGCAATGACCACTTTTCGTGCTTTTTACTCTTAAATGGACTTCCTTTGAGACCAGAAGTTGAGGTATGCCGGTCTTGTGACTGCGGGGTGCCCCACTCCATGAAGGTTCTTGAGGACAGCTGCATTCCTGAAGGTATGGCTGGTGGGGCTTCAGTGGGGGCCAGCGGACCCCCAGCCCCATTCTCCAGTGCTAGGATGTCCTAAACAAATGAGTTTCCATTGAGTGAGTGAGGCTCCATGTCCTGGGGATGTCCCTGGGGTTTACCTTCCTTCCTGGCTCCAGTAGAAATGACATGAAATTCAGCGCCCCTGCCATCCAGACATTGTGACAGAACTTTAGGGTTTGCTAGCTGTGATGCGCAAAAGGGTCCTGCCGACCCTCAGCGTCTGTGTCTGCAGGAGAGAGCTGCAAGAGTAGACGGAACCTTGCACCCCATCCTTCCTCGGCTCTGCGGTTCCTCCACTGCTGGAGAACCAGTGAGCTGGGCGCTCAGTGGACTGAGTTGCCACCGTACGTCGAGGCCAGCAAGGCACGGCAGGTGTCTGTGGCTAACTAGAGCTTGGGGGCGTGTAGCTGAGGACGGCAGACAGGCAGATTTTTTTTTGATGTATCATTTTTTTTTATTAATATTTCATTATACCACCGTGAGATATACAATTACAACGTTGTTCATGTTTGGAGGTTTCCAGCACCCGCCCTCCACCATTGCCCATTTCCCACCACCAATGTCCCCAATTCCCTCCGCCTCCCATAGCCTGCCTCCATGGCAGGTTCTTTATAGGTTCTTTGTCTCTTTTCTCTCTTCCTCTCTCTCTTTTCCTTCTCTTACATATTGTAGATTGCAATACATACACTTAGAGGGGCAAGCAGATTTGAGCCTCAATTTTCTCATCTGCAAAATAAAACATGGTCTTTTATTTTTTTGATTTTATTATTTGATTTGATTTGGTTTTCCTTTAGGGCCATACCTAGCGATGCTCAGGGTTTGCTTCTGGCTCTGCGCTCACTCCTGACAGGGCTCTGAACTATTTGGGGTGCCAGAGATCGAACACGGTTGGTTGCGTACCAGCCAAGTGCCCTTCCCTCTGTTTCATCTCTCTCTCGCCAGCCCTACTTTGTAGGTTTTGGTCTGTGCCCACCTTGGGTTGAGCTCAGTGAATTCCAGCTCTTGTGATCAATCAAGCAGCAGTATCCAGTTTGACACTGAGGCGTCAGGAACCTGATGGCTGTCGCTCGTAGCTGCATACTGATAGGGTTGAAAATGGCTGTGCAGGTACCATGCAGAATCCGAAGGGAAAGATTTGGGAGGGCGTGATCTGGGTTAAGTCTTTTTTTCCGGGAGGGGATTTGGGCAGTGCCTGGCTGGTGGTGCTGGAGCTATTCCAGGCACTGTGTGGGCTGGGAGATGGCATGTGGTGCTCGCGATGGGCTGTGCAAGGCAAGCCCCTTACCACCCCCAGTGCTTTCTCCCGGGCCCCTGGGTGAAGGTTCTCGAAGGAGATGGAGGTGGTTATAGAATAAGGGCATCCTCTGGTGGGAGCCTTTGCTGGGGTGACCCTAAGCTACAGGGAAGCCACAGCTAAGAGCATGTTTGCCACAGTGGGGAGTAGCCACAGGTGCCTTGGGGAGGGGAACTTCCTGTTTGTCCCTTGCAAGAGGGTGAATTTCCAGGGCTGGGGTGGGGTGGGGTGGTGAGCCCATTATTTTCTTTCTGAAAAGGGGATGGTAGGTCAGATCAGTTTGGGGGGCCTCTGGTAGGAGCTGGAGCAGATGGTGGGGATCCTTGAGATGGCGTCAGTGAGCAACGGGAAGACTTGGGGGAGCAGGCAGGTGTGCAGAGAAGGGCCCATGAGCGGAACCATGGGACCGCTGTGGCTCAGCATTGAGGCAGGGGCGAACTGGCTGTGAGGAGGGAGAGAAGACAGAGGAATGCCTAGGCACTGCCCTCCCCACCCCGCCCCTGTGACAGCTTGACCAGAGGCAGGGGTGGTGGGGGAGGGTTGAAGTTACCCAGGATTAGGACCTGGGGCGGGGGATGGTCCTAAGTTGAGAGAAGACAGAAGTCCGTGGGGGCTTTCCTGGGGAAGCCATGAAGAGGGGCGCAGCTGGGGACCTTGGGGCCCTGCACTCGCACTGGCCACAGAAGGTGACTCCACCTGCTCTGAATTCCCCTGGGCTGGGAGGGGCAGTGAACTCCTGCACCCAGCCCTGCTCCCTGGTCTGCTGCAGTGCCCATTCCCCTCCCCCAAACTCCGCCACAGGTTTATCTCTCTCTCACTGGTGGCCCCAGAGGGGAGGCCCAGGTCCCCACCAATGCCCCAACACCGGCTCTCTGGAAGGGGCGCCCCAAGAAAACAGGCCCTGAGAAACTCTGCAGTGACAGAGAGGGGGGGCAGTTCTGGGCTCGGTGACCAGGACTGGCATAGTGAAGGGGTGCAGGGCCTCCCCTTGCGGCTTCACTGAATACAAACCCTGCTCAGGCCCGCTGGACACGGGGTCAGGGATGGGGCTTGTGAGGGGCAGACTCTGCCTCCAGCCCAAGCATATTCATCTTTCCCAGAGGCGGCCAGGCCCCGAGACTGGTTCAGCGCTCACTTCCTCCTGGAGCCGAGGGGTCTGAGGCAGGGCAGGTGCTCTGCGGGGAGTGGGGGGGTTCTGCCGTGTCTGTTCCCAGGAGAACGCGCACACGCGGACACTCATATGTGCACACGCATACATGTGCTCACTTGTGCACACATACAGGCACACACGTACATGCATTGTGGGTATACATGTATACTCACACATATATTGTGCACGTGCATACACGTACTCACATGTGCACACATACAGGCACACATGTACAAGCATTGTGGGCACACATGCACACTCACACACATATTATGCACACATGTGTGTGCACGCACACACACACGCATTGTCTCTTGGGGGCTTTGGGGGGTCCAGGAGGAGGTGGCGGATCTAGGATGGAGACGCTCAGGGCCCCAGTCTCCTAAGCAGTGACTGCAGGTGTTTCTTGGAAGCACTTTCTGCCTGCATCTTTCACACCAAACACATTCCCAGGATCCCTTCATGTGGGGGTTGCTTCCTGCCACACCCCCCAAGACCATCGGGGCCAGATCCACACCTCCTTCGCGGTGCCCTGGAGTGTCACTGACGTGGAGTGCCAGGGAGCCTTTTGGAGACAAGATCGTCTACACCTCCTGCGTTTTTACTAATTCTTTATTGCTTGAGGACCATACTCAGCAGTTCTTAGGAACTATTCCTGGCTCTGTACTAAGTGGGAAGTCACTTTTGGTGGTGCTCTGGGGGCAGATAGGACTAGGGATGGAACCTGGACCTCCTCTACACAAAGCCTGTGCTCCAGCCTGCCAGCCTCTCTCTGGCTGTTTCCCCTTTTCATTGATTGACTTTCGAGGTCCTGGGGAATTGAAGCCAGGGCCTCCTACTTGCAAGCAAGTAAGTACTTTACCACAGAGCCACATCCCCTGCAGGCTCATAGAGAAGTGGTGGGTGCAGACCAAAGAGACAGGTTCACTCACCCAAGTTCCTCGTGGCTGTGAGTGGCGGTGTGGTGGGGAAGAGACATCCCTAAACCCTGGACCTTGCAAGGCCTCTTGGGTATGCATGTGTGCGAGCCGCAGAACTCACCCTTTCAATGCTGATTCTCTCCTGGACTTTTGCAGAAACTCATAGCCTTTTTAGAGGTGCTTTCAGGATGAAGGTGCTCAGAGTGTGATGCTGAGAGACAGCCCAACACTCTGTATTGTTCCAAATCCCTTGCCTCACAGTCCCGCTTCCTTCAGGATCGAGGCTCAGAATCAGTTTGCTACTCTTGGAGATTCAGACTCTGAGTCCCGGGATCGGTGCTGGCCACCAGGCATCAGGAAGCCGCATCTAGCTGCCATTGCTGTGTCCACAGTGTCCCGCCAGAACCCAGAGCCAACAGGTGGTGGAAACGCTGCTTAGATGTTAGGTGTGCTTGTGCTCACTTCAACTGGGATGCTCCAGCCCCTTCTCCCTTCCCTGTATCCCAAGCTCTGTTGGGGCTCCAAGCCCTCAAACTGCCGGAGATGCCAACACAGACCCCCCCACCCCACCATCCCAGCTTAGCATGGCTTCCAGTCACCCACCCCTTCTTAGTGTACCCCAACACTACCCTTTCTCTTCCTTCTCGCCTTTCCCCCTTGGGTCAGCCACCTCCGGCTTCCCTAGAGCCTGGGCACAGGGTGGCACCACGTCCGCCCATTGTCATGGCCGGAAGGCTGTGTGCCTCAGCCCCCGGGGAGAGACGGCTGAGGGACAGGGCACGAAGACCTTGCCCGGCAGCCCTGGCTTGGGGTGTGGGAGGCTGTTCCACAGCCCGGCCTGAGGAGGAGCCCCTGCTGGCCGTTCGTTCTCTACATCCCCACAGCAGGCACAGTAGACAGCCGGGAGGCCTGAGGGGGGACAGTGGAGACCTCCGTCCACTTCTTGCCTTCCCGGAGATTCCTCACCCACTGTGGGGGCCCGAGCTCCCCCTGTAACCATCTCACCTGATGCCCGTACTATGTCCAGGTTGCCTATGGACAGACTGTTCCATGGTCCGGGAGGGGAAACTGAGGCTAAGGCTCTAGGGAGTTAGGGTAGACATCAAAACTCCCTTCTCTCATTTTCCCATAAGCCTCCCTCGCACTTTTACGAGCTCTTCCTGCACCCTTGTTTCAGCCCTTTGCTTCTGTGAAGAACCCGCATGAGGTTCTGCATGGCCAATGAGCGCATGGCCATGAGAGCTCAGGCTTGGAGGGGGATGGACACGCATGTGCTCACGTCTCCACCTCTCCCCAGGAGCTGGCAGGTCCTCGTGGGTAGGGCGCCTCCCTGTTGGTGCTGTGGCTGCAGTCTCCAGCCACAGCTGGAGTAAGGCGTGGGGTGCCCAGATGCTGGTTGAGAGGCTGTGGGCAGAGCTGGGTCAGAGCCTGCAGTTCTTGTCTCCTGTTCTGAGCTTTCTGGAGGAAAAGCTTTTTTTCCCCTGGTTCCAGAAGCAGAGAAACAGGTTGTAGCCTTGGGGGCTCACGAGGGATTGAGAGTGAGCTGGGACCCCAAGTAGGGGGCTGTGGGGGAGCAGGGGCTCATCCTGGCTGCCTTTGTGCCTCCCATCCCCACAAAGGTCCTTTTCTTTGGCCATACCCAACAGTGCTCAGGGCTTCCTCCAGGCTCTGTGGTCAGGAATCAAAGGCTCATGTAGGGTGGCAGATTAAACCCAGGTTGATCTTGTGTAAGGCACTGTACTATCACTTTGGCCCCAGTTTTTTTTAGCGGGGGGGGTGGTGATCTGGCAGTGCTCAGGGCTTAGTTCTGATTCTGTGCCTAGGGACCACTCCTGGTGGTGCTCAGGGTAGTGTCTTACCCACTGTACTATCACTCCTCCCCCAGGGTCCTGCCTTAGTTGAAAGTCGGGGCCTCTGTTTGTTAGGAGGAGACTTGGCTAAACATAGCAACAAAGCAGAAATGACGTGAACAAGTGGAAGGAGACGGGAATTGTCTCTAGGGTCATGGAAGTTCAGAGGGTTGGTCTGGTGGTTCTGCTACCGTCTCGGAGTCTGACTGTCTGGAAAAGACTTTAGAAGGCTCTGGAAGGCTCTACAAGGCTATTTGGGGCAACCCTCCAGAAGCCATCCTTAACCCTTTCAGTGACGCTCTGTTCAATGGTTTCCTACTCCTGGGAGCCACATAGGCGCAAGGGGAGCAAACTGAGGCTGCGGGAAGAGGGATTCTCTTCTCAGGTGTCCATTCGCCTCACCATCACTTAAGGGTTCTGATGTAAGGAAGCAGCCGAGCAGTGGCGACTGGGATATTGGACTCCGTCATGGCCAGGTGGTCTCGGGGCCTGAAAACCTCGGGGTTCCCCGCAACTGCCCTACGTCCTCACCTTGCTGGTCTGAATCGTTTTGTCTGGGTCAGAAGGGAGCCGGATGGTCTCTGTGGCCCAAGGTTTTGCCATCTTTTGGTGCCTCCGGCTCCAGCTTAGCTGCGTTCTGTGTGGCACCAGTTGTTTCAGACAAGCGCGTCCTTGTAATGCATGAGGAAACGAGCCGGCTCCATCCACTGAGCCTTCTGCCTCCAGCTGCACTCCTGAGCCTGGTGCCTGGGGATCACTCATGAGCAGAACTTTGCCAGCACTGGCCCCCGGGTCACTGCTTTCCCCCCATGTCCTCTGGATGAAGAAGTATTTCAGCGGCCTGACTTTTCTTCCCATCATCACAGGTGGCAGCGCGGGCTGGAGGCCTCCCTGTCTTTGGAGCCTGGTCCCTGGACTCTCAGGGAGCAGATGGCTAGAGGCCATTCAGTGACTTCCACAGCTGGTGGAGGTGTCTGTGGAGTTGCTTGGGGGCGGGGGGGGGGGGGAGGGGGGGACGCCCTGAGAGGTGTAGTGTATACCTGGAGTGATAAGGCCAGTTTGGAAGGGTCTTCTTGGTTCTCCCAGGCCTCCCCCTTCCCAATTCATGATGTAATTCTGCTTACAAGTGCTGAGTATGAGAGATCGCCATGTTAGAATTCCTGGGATGGGACTGGAGAGATAGTATGGTGGGTACTTGCACACACGAACCTGGTTCTAACCCCCGGCATCAGATACGGTGTCTCGAGCACTGCCAAGTGTGAGCTCTGATCACAGAGCCAGGATTATGCCCCACGTGCATTGCCGGATGCCACCCCCAAACCCACACATATGAAAAGAATTCCTCAAACCCAGGTCCTGTCAGAGAGAAGAAAAAATTCAGGCCTCTCATGCGGATCTCCCAGGCTCTCAAGTCTGAAGTGGTTATAGCTCGAGTTTTGGCAGTTCCACCAGCCCAGAGATCACAGAAGGTTCCTCATCCTCTGTTCCCCCAACTGAAAGTGAACTTCAGGGTCCTCCCCAGAGGCTGTTTGGCATTACCGCTTGGTTCATGTCTGGCACCTGGGGTCCAGCCATGGTTGTTGGCCACATACCCAGTTAATGCTTACTCCTGGCTCTGTGCTCAGGAATCACTCCTGGTGGTGCTCTGGGGGACCTCATGGCATTCACTCTGGGCAGATGTGTTAGCCTTTGCACTATTTTTCCAGCCTCAGTTTTTTTTTTTTTAATTTTCATTTTTACTTTTCCAATTTTTTTTTTTTTTTGGCTTTTGGGTCACACCTGGCAATACTCAGGGGTTACTCTTGGCTCTGCACTCAGGAATTACTCCTGGCAGTGATTTGGGGGACATCTGGGATGCTGGGGATCCACTCAGATCAGCCACATGCAAGGCAAACCCCCTCCCTGCTGTGCTATCGCTCCAGCCCCTACTTTTCTAATTTTGTACCTCCATAAAGCCGGCTATGACCTAGGAAGAATAGAAACGTTTAGCTTCATGGCTTAAACCTGCTATGCTCTGATGATGGTGGTGTGGCTTTCCTGGTGTGGATTACGTGTGTGTGTGTGTGTGTGTGTGTGTGTGTGTGTGTGTGTGTGTGTGTGCTTTGGCATGGGGTGGAGGGCAAGGAACACAATCACATGGTGGTGAAATCTGCAGAGGGCAATGGGACACTGTCAAGTCAGCTGGAGAGAGAACACAAGGGCTGCCACTGCCCGGACAACTCATACTGGGCCGGGGATGTGGCTCATTAGCAGCGTCTTTCCTTGCATGCCTGAAACCTGGCACCACCAAGGGCAGAGAGATGACAGCCTTAGGAATTGGGGACCACCAGACTGTCTGCCTAAAACCACCGTGAAGTGCTTGGCTGTAGTCTTCTGCATAGTTTGTTTTGTGCTCGCATACCTGTTGGTGTTCGGGGTTCCTCCTGGTGGTGCCCGAGGAAAGGGGAGCTGTGCGGTGCCAGGGCTCCAGCCCCCTCCTCCGGCATGCGGAGCATGCACACAGCCCGCTGCACCATCTCTGCAGCCATTCTGCAGTAGCAGGATGTTAGTAGTTGCCCTCTCAGTAAGGGACTACAAACCTGTTTCAGATATTAAAGAGAATCATGATCCTGAACGTTTGGGGAAAGCCTATTCTAATTCCGCTTCTTAGAAAGTCAGTACTTCTAGGGTTAGAAATTTACTAGAGTGAATAAGGTGCTTGCCTGCATGCAGCCAACATAGGTTCGTTCCCCAGCACCATATATTGTTCCCTGAACCCTTCCAGCAGTGATTCCTAAGCATAGAGCCAAGACTCATAGAGCCCACAGCACCTCTGGATGTGGCTCCCAGACCCAAACAAACAAAATCCTAAGTGAAGAAAACCAGTGCTTTTGGGACCCAGGAGACAATGGGAAGGGCTGAGAGCATGCTTAGCGTGTGTGAGCCCTGGGTTCCATCACCCACACCATGTGTCTCTGAGAGCCTGCCAGGGATAACCCCCAAGAACTGAGCCAGAGCTATCCCCTTGGGCATTTCAGATGTGGCCCCCAAAACCAGGGGAGATGATTATTTTGGTGGGGGGTATTGCTGGACCATCTCGTATTGGGGCTGGAGCAATAGTACAGTGGGTAGGGTGTTTGCCTTGCATCCCCGGCATTTCATATCATACCCCTGAGCACCGCCAGGAGTAATTCCCTGAGTGCAGAGCCAGGAGTAACATCTGAGCATCACCAGGTATGACCCAAAAAAGCAAAAGAAACACACAAAAAAGCCCTCTCACGTCTCATGTGCTGGCATGTGCTGTCCCCCTGGGCTGCCCTCCCAGCCGCAGCCCTGTAGACTGGTGCTCTCTGCTCTGAGCGGTCCTGCCAGCTTTGTTTACCCAGGCACACTTGTCCACTCTTCTCTCTGCTCTTTTCTAGACAGAACATCTGTGAACTTCTGGGCAAGGTCCGGGGTCAGGTAGAGCAGGGCAGCAGTGACCTTAGCGTGATCAGGATGTGCCACCGTCTGTGTGTGCCCACCTGGACAGTCCCCGTGTAAAGACCGGGCTGGGCTGGAAAGGCATCAGCCTTGGGGTGTGGCGGGGTAGTGCCAGGCCGAACCTGCTTCCACGGGAGTGAAGCCCCAGGGAGACTCTGGGGAAGTCTGGTCCGGAAGGCTCTGGCCGGCTGCGTGGAGTGAGTGTTCGCAGAAATGTGTGCACAGATGGCCCGGTTGGGCCTGCAGTGCTGGGCATCCTTCTAGGGTGCCCATGGGGTCCCGAAAGGAGCTGTGTGTGCAGATGAAGCCCAAGCTGTGGGTGTGGACGGGAGCAGCACGCAAGTGCCCTGGTAGCTTCTGCTGCTGCCCTTGCTACTTTCCAGTCCGCCCTCTGTCCCCGCAGCTCCGAGACCCTGATCTACACACATCCCCTCTCAGCCTGCCCCAGGGACTGGAGAAGGGGGTGCCTGAGAATGTTGGATGAACACTCAAGCACTGCCCAGTGACCCTCGGAGGGCAGCAGTGCAGGGCGGCCTTTCCCTGTTTGCCCAGTGCTCTGTCTGTCTGTGAGTCCCAAGCCGCCATGGCCAAAGATAGCGCCCCCTAGGGCTTGCTCCTGGCGGTGCCCCTGGTGTCTTTGCTTGTCATATGCAGCTCTAGGGGCGCTGCTGAGTCTCTTGACACAGTCAATGTCTCTATTGCTCCTATTCCAGGGAGGCTCTCTCCTCTGAGCACTGCACAGTGCTGCTCCTCATGATGGTTTTGATGTGGTTGGTTGGGAGCGGGGCGCTCGTGGCAGCCTGTGGTGGCTGGGATTTAACCCAGGGTTTTACCCGTGCAGGACAGGGCTACCATAAGAGCTACATCTCTGGGCCCTCCGGATCATCCTGGTTTCAGCTCCGTGGCCAGGGCCCTTGAGAGGTGGGCCAGCGGCCTGTTGGCTGGGGAGAGGCAGGCCAGTAGCAGGTCCTGAGGCTCTGGTTCCCCCACTTTGGCATTGTGGGGAAATGGCTCTGTATTGAAGAAATACTTGGGATTTGGAGACCTGGAAGAAATGCTTGGGTTTTGTCTGTTTTTGTTTTGGGGCCACACCCAGCAGTGTTCAGTAGTTACTACTGGGACCAGAGCCTACAGTGGGGAGGGCGTTTGCCTTGCATTGGGGACCCAGATTTGATCCCCAGCATCCCATATGGTCCCCCAAGCATCACCAGGAGTAATCCGTGAGTACAGAGCCAGGAGTAACCCCTGAGCATCGCCGGATGTGATCAAAAAAGGAAGTTACTCTTGGTGGTGCTTGGGGACCGTATGGGATGCCAGGGATTGAACCTAGGTCAGATGTAATCAACGCAAATGCCTTACCCGCTGTACTATTCTTTTGTTCCTGGGAAACATACTGGGAGGAATTCATTCAGGAGAGCTGGGACCCTGATCCTGATTCTTTGTTTGGGCTCTGGGTTCTGTTCCATGTCCAGGTCATTGTGTCCACACACCGGCCCTAACAGGAACCCTGTGAACGTTCCACGTGCACAGGTGTGTGTCCAGGGAGGCAGCTAGCCGGGAGGCTTGGTCTGAGCAGGGTGTTGAACAGGGCGCAAGGAGGAAGAGCAGGAAGTTGTACAGGCTGGATCTGGGGTCTGCATGTGGGGAGCCCCAGGGTCCATCCTTGGCATTGCACCCCATTCCCACAAGCACAAGCCAGTAGCAGCTCTGGAACCATCCATGGCATGTCCCCCTAAAAAAATGGGTGTGTGAGCTTGGTTGCGTCTTTCTGGGCCTCTGTCCTTCTGGGCCTCTGTTTTCTCCTTTGTGGCTGAGGGGCTGGTCCAGGAGCTGAAAGAGACCTATCCTGTTCGATATTTCTGGAAAACCTCACACATGCTTGATGGTTTCGATCCAGAACTGCAGCCTAAGGGGCCCCGAAGTTCAGGGTGTGTATGTGATAGCATTTGGGGGGTTGGGGAGCCGATGGACTGAGGAGCACAGGGATTTGAGCCACTGAGGGGGCTGCAGGGGAGGGAAGCTGCTGTCCCCGTAGCTGGTCACTGGGGACAGTCCGCTAGTGACAGTGAACTGCTTGCTGCTATGAAGAGGGGTGTGGGCATGTGTCCTGGGCTGTCCTGCTGGCCTCAGCATCTGCTCTTTCCATCTCCCTGGGTCAGCTGCCTCCCACTTCCCAGGGCATGGGGAGGGGGAGTAGAGCC
Organism: Cryptotis parvus; assembly: GCA_021461705.1. NCBI lineage: Eukaryota > Metazoa > Chordata > Mammalia > Eulipotyphla > Soricidae > Cryptotis > Cryptotis parvus. Next base: position 52,489 of record JAJIBD010005363.1, read on the forward strand.
CCCCTGGGTGTAGACCTCCCAGCTACACAGAGAAGGTGCTCCCGACATGAGACATGAGTCCCACTGCCCTGCACCTCCGCCGCCCGTGGGTGGGTGGGTATCTGCACTGTCCCCTCTGTCCCCCCTTGGGTAGGTATCTGCATGTCCCCTCCACCCCCTGAAGGTGGGTATCTGCATTGTGCCCTCTGCCCCCGTGGGTGGGTGGGTGTCTTTTCTGTTCTTGCTCTGGTGATGATGTCACAGCTCAGGGTTGCAGAGGCAAGTGATGTCACAGCTCAGCCGTTGCAGATGACTTCAGTGTGGGGCACACACGTGTGCTTACCTGGGGGCTGTGTCCTGAGCTCTTAACTCACCAGGTCCCCGTATCTTGCCACAGTGGTGGGCATCAGCCCCTCTTCTATCTGCCACTTTTTTTAAATTTTATTACACCATTTTTAGACATACAATTGCAATATGCTCATGCTCGAGTTTTGGTTCTACAGTGTTCCAACACCCATCCCTCCACCCGAACCCATCTCCCATCACCAATGTCCCCACTTCCCTCCCCCTCCTGCACCCCAACTACTTGGCGGGTTCTGTATGTCTTTTTCTCTCCTCTCTATCTCTCCCTCCCGCCTACCTTTCCTACACATCGTAGAATGAAGTACATTAAAGGACATAACTGTTTCCACTAGTTTGATGGACCATGTGGCCGCAAGCGGCCGCACGCTTTGGGGCCTCATAGTCAGCGTCCGGACAGCGAAAATGGCGGCTAATGTGGTGGATGAGTCTTATCTGGCTGCTTCGGGACCCCCCAGAGGTGATGGGCCAACACTCAAAACCCATCTGTCCTCCTGGGGGCCTCATGGTCAGCTGAAGTAGGGGAGAGCCGAGTTCCAGCTTCCCCAGATACGTTTGAGGCTCTACATGCTATGGCTGCTCACCCCAGGGTAGCTCCTGGGCGGGCTACCAGGCTCAGACAAAATGGAGAGGGGAAGGGGCGACCCCAGCTCCATCTGACGAATTCCCCGGTGCTTCCCGCTTCTGGGAGCTGCCTACCTGGGCTCTAACTCGTTTTGCTCTGTTAATCTGATCTTGAGGTCAGCGTCCCTCCCAGGCGGGCTCTAACGTGCTGCAGCATCCGGACAGCAAAAATGGCAGCTAATGTGGTGGGTGAGTCTCATCCGGCTGCTTCTAGGACCCCCAGAGGTGATGGGCCAACACTCAAAACCCATCTGTCCTCCTCATGGTCAGCTGAGCCAGGGAGAGCCGAGTTCCAGCTCCCCAGCTGCGCCTGAGGCTCTGCTTACTATGATGTCTGCCACTTTTTTGGGTGTTGGGGATCCAATGGTGCTCGGGATAGACCCTAGCAGTGCTTGGGGAACAGAACCTGGGTTGTGGGGAAGGGGGACGCCAGGCGCGTGTCTCCCCTGCTGTGGTGTCTCTCCACCCCTCCCCTGATGGCACTCCGTAAGCAAGGATGATCTGGAGAGGTGCTAAAGGCAGACCCCCGCCTCTGCCCAGCTGCTTAGTTACCCAGGTCGCTTCTTTCATTTTTTAAGGGGTCCCAGGGCCACTGCAGAGCGTGGGGACCCAGGCCTACTCATGGCAATGCTCAGCCTGGTGCTGGGGAAAGCTGGGCCTGTAGGTTGGCAGTGCTCAGGGCCACCCAGGAGGTGATGGAGAGCATTGGGCAGGGGGTGGGGGCTTGCAGAGCCGAGGATTGAGCTCAGGGCCTCGGATCTTCTCAGATGTGCTTGACTCTGAGCTGTCTCCCGACCCCCAGAGTCCATTTTTGAGGCATAGAAAACTACTTCACTTGGGGAGGCCCAAAATTTTGGCCCTGGGAGCCCCTGTTGGGTGCAGGTCTGGAAAGACAACCAAGAAAGTAGAGCAAGGGGGCTGGAGCGATAGCACAGTGGGTAGAGCGTTTGCCTTGCACACGGCCCACCCAGGTTCGATCCCGGCATCCCATATGGGTCCCCTGAGCTCCTCCAGGACTTATTCCTGAGCAAAAGTCCGGGAGCAACCCCTGAGCGTCCCTGGGTGTGACCCAAAAAGAAAAAAAAGAAAAGAAAGTGGGGCTGGGACAGCCACTGTCCCTGGGTGGGTGGGAGCCCTGATGGGCTAGGAGGAGTGGGCGCCTTCCTCGTGGGGTCTGAGCGCAGAGTGGGGCTCGTGAGCCAACCCACGCCATCCTGTTCTTGACCCCCATCTGCTTGGGCTGAGGAAGGTTGTGATGTCTGTGTGTGATGTGTACACATGTGTGTTTGTGGTGTGTGCATTGTTTATGTCCTGTGTGATTCTGTGTTCATGACATACGTGCTGTATGTATGCGTGTATGCTGTGTGATATGTGTGTACTCTGTTTATGTGTTTGTGATGTGTATGGTGGATGTGTGTATGGTATGTGGTGTTCCTTGCATGTATATCTCATGTGTTGTGTCTGGTGTGTTTGTAATGTGTGTGATGCATATATGTATATATCGTGTGGGGTGTGTATGTGTGTGGTATTGGTATATGTATCTGGTAACGTTTTGTGTATGTATATTGTCTATGATTTTGTGGTATCTGTTTGGTGTGTGTGATGTGTGTGATATTTGTGGAGTGTAGATATATGTGTATGTGGTGTGTGGTACATAATATGTGTCTGGTGTGTTAAGGTGCAATGTTTGTGATGTGTGTATGTTGTCTGTCGTATGTTCAGTGCATATGTGTATGGTCATGTATGTGTATTTGCAGTGTGTTCTGGTGTGTATGTGGTGTGTGGATGGTGTTGGCGGTGTGTTCGGTATGTATATATGGTCATGTACGTGTCTTTGGAATGTGTTGTGTGTGTTGTTTGTGTTTATTCAGTATGTATGTGTGTGGTCATGTACGTATCTTTGGGGTGTATTTATGTGTGGTGTTGTGATATGTGTGGTGTGCTCAGTGTGTGTGGCCATTTACATGTCTTTGGGGTATATTTATGATATATGTGGTGTGTTTGTGGCTTGTGTGTGACATACAGGTATCCCATGACACACAGATAAGCCCTCCACTTTGGGTCAGGAAGCTGTCTGCACTTTCGGGGAGGCCCCTGGGGTCCCCGTGGACACCAGGCTGGGATTCTTGATTCACTTCCTCAGGCAGGGCAGGAGGAAATGGAGCTTCCGTGCCCCCCCCAGCCTCTCAGACACAGGGAGTCTTGGCTTTGTTTGAAAGGAACGTGGAGGCTTTTAACTTTCGCAGGAGCCCTCAATTGTTTCACCCTATTCATATCAGGGTTTTGTTTGTTCTTCTAAGCAGCACCCCACCCTGTGCCCCACTCCCCAAGGCTCCCCACCTCCCTTCCTCCAGCACCCTAGAAATCAGGGGTCCTGGGCCAGAGCGACAGCACAGCGGGGAGGGCGTTTGCCTGTGACCAGGTTCGATCCCCGGCATCCCATGTGGTCCCCTGAGCACCACCAGTAATTCCTGAGTGCGGAGCCAGGAGGAACTCCTGAGCATTGCCGCGTGTGGCCCCCAAACCAAAACAATAAATCAAATAGAAATCAGAGGTCCTGCAGCATGGACAGCGCCCTGCTCTTCTCCCTCCCACCTGCCTGTGGACCCCGCCAGACTCTGAGGGCTCCCGGAGCCCCCACCCCCACAAATGCCAGGGATGCATTTGGTGGATCTGCTGCATGAAGGCTGCAGGTGCTGTTCCTGGCACAGGGGCCAGGGAGGGGGACCCTCTCCAGGACAGGTGGTGGTAGCCAGGACTGACCCCTGCGTGGGAAACGGACAGGCTCCCAGCGTGGGAAACGGACAGGCCCCCGCTGCCCCCTCAGCTGCCGCCCTTGTTTGTCTGCAGTGGGGAGCGGAGCCCTTGGCGGAGGTTCCGTGGGCACAGCCCCTTCCACATCTGGTTATTTTCACGGGAGGCGCCGGTGGCGTGGGAATGCCACTGTGCTCCCTCGGGATATGATTTGTCCTGCTTGTTTTTCAGCAATGGCCAAGGGAGTCGTGGAAGGGGCGGTGTGTGTGTGTGAGTAGGGAGTGTGAGTATGTGTGTATGAGTGTGTGTCTGGGGGGTGTGTGTGTCTGTGTGTGGGTGTGATTGTGTGAGTGTATGTGTAAGTGTGTGTGTGTGTGTGTGTGTTACTGTGAGTGTGTGTGCGTCCGGCTGGGGGCACATTCCTCTGGTTTCCCAGGTGATCCCACACCTATTTCCCAGTCCCCACTGTCCCCCTCACTGCAGCAGCCCCCCACCTCCCGCGGGCAGCTCCTCTCCTGGACCTGCAGCTCTGCTCCCCACAGTGCCAGAACAGAGGTGTTCAGCCTTTGTCCCCTTCAGACCACTCACTGCTGGACGGGACGGGTGGGGAGACGTGGAGAGGACACAGGCCAAGCCAGCTCAGCCCTCCATATCTAGTCCACAGGATGAGGCCACAGTGGGCGCTGGTTTTAAGGCAGCCGTCTGCTTGTTAAGAGGCTTTTCCTGAGGGTGGGTCAGAGAGAATGCAGCGTGGGGGGCGTGGGAGCAGGGGGAGAGAGAGGCACATCCATACCCTCCTGCTCCAGGGCTCAAGGTGGTACTCGGGCTTGCACCCCCTCTCTCTGCGCCCCTGCCTGCTGGCCCTTCTGGATCTCCAGTACACAGAGGGTGTGGATGGGCCGCTGGGAGTCTGGCTCCTCTATCCAGCTATAACCCCCCCCACCACCCCCACCTAGCAGATGCGCAGAATCTTGACCTTTCCCCCAACCCTGATAACATTGCTTACTTTCATTTGATTGTTTATATTTTGGTTTGGGATCACATCTGCCAGGGCTGGGGGTGGGGGGTGGGAACCACGCAGTGTTGGACCCTGAGCCTGGCACCCCGCATGCCAAGCCTGCTGAGCCCTCTCCCAGCCCACTGTTTTCCATCTTCATTTTGTCCCAAGCTTCCAAGAGAGGCGCCTCCCTCTTGCCAAACAGACAAAGAAGGCAAAGACCCCCCAGGAGGACCCAGGCGCACTTGGCACCCTCGTGGTTCTGAGGGTGCTCTGTGCCCCCAACGTGGTGTGCTGATCTCCTGACATGGCCTTTGTGCCTTCCACGAGAGCCCTTCCTGGCAGGTGGGGGAAACGCAGTCACTGGGCATTTCCCCGCCCTTCTGGGCACTGCGCCCAGCCAGACAGATCAGGATTCTCGTGCTCAGCAGCAGGCTGGGAATTAGGGGGCCCCGTGAAGGGACTTGTTTGCAGGAGGCTGGTTCGTGTTTCGGGGATGGCAGTTGCTGCCCCCTCCCTCAACCCCCCAAATCTGATAGACCTGTCCCCAAACTGCCAGGGTTCCGGTCATGCATGCCTCTGTGCACAGGGGCAGGCAGCAGGCCAGGGCTGGTGACGTGGGCGGGGCAGGGGAGGGGCATCAGGCGGGCAGTGGGACAGGGGATAGGCTGAGTGTTGGTGGCTGGGCCCCGGGCTCTGCTCGTCCCTGTGTGCCCATAGAGCAGAGCCCAGATGATGAATAATCGAAAGAAGGGCTGTGAAGAGCTTCCTGTGCAGAGCTCTGGCCTCCTTTCGGGTTCTGCCTGAGGACCCCCACCTGGACAGCTGCTGGGGTGGGGGCACCAGCCAGATCAGTCAGTTTGGTTGTCACTGCTGCCCCCTTGGGGAATTAGGCAGAGACGAAAGCCCCTGAGCTAGACTGCAGGGTGGTCTGCAGGGCGGCGTCGCTCAACACCCTCACCCCATCTCTTTGGGGGGGTCTCTGTGCCTCCCAGCTCAGGGGAGGAGAGGAGACTGGCATTGTGCCAAACTCTAGAGGACCTCCTGGTTCCCTGCTTCCTGTCCTGCAGGGCTATGAGCTCATAGCCTGGCCACCCTGCTCAGCCCCCTCCGGGCCTCTGCTCCCGATGCTGGGTGCTGGGTTGTTGTTGACACAGTACCCCCTCCCTCCCTGTCACCCTGCCTGGCCTGTTACTGGGCATCATGCACTTAGGTGTTTGAACTGATTTTTACTTTTATATTTTTGGTTTTGTCGTAGCACGGTGCTGGGGGGGCGGGGGTCATTTCAGCTAATGGTCGGAAGACAGGTGTGGTGCTGGGGGTCGAACCTGGGGCTGCTGCATGCAAGACCCGTGCTGCAGCCCTTGGAGCTCCTTCCCTGGTCCTTCGTTTCTAGGTAAGCACCTAGAAAAGGGATGTACCAGCCACGCTTGGGCCTCTGGTGCTGGGGGCCCATTGGTGCTGGGGAGCTCTGTGCTGCCTGGCGGCTGCTGCTGGCGCCCAGACACTGGTCCCTCTGATGCTGGGTCCCGCTGGTGCCGGTGCTGCAGCCTGCAGTGCTGGAAGTGAGGGGCATGTGTTACCCAGGTCAGACTCGACTTCAGACACAGGAGGGGACCCGTGCTCTGCCACCGACTCCTTGTTTTTGTAATTTTTTTTATTTTGGGGTTACACCTGGCGATGCTCAGGGGTTGCTCCTGGCTCTGCACTTAGAAATTACTCCTGGAGGTGCTTGGGGACCATATAGGATGCTGGGGGGTCGAACCTGGGTTAGCCGCATGCAAGGCAAATGCCCTACCTGCTGTGCTATTGCTCTGCCCCCTGACTCTTTGTTCTTGCTTTGGACTGTGGAGAGAAACAGTTTGTCTTGGCCGGTGAGTTGCAGACATGGTCTCCCCTTCCTCATTTGAGTCCCGAAATGCTGTGAGTGACTCAATGGCGCTTCAGGACCAACCCAGAGGAGAGGCCCCCCACAGAGCTGGGGGAAAACCAGACTTCGGAGAGACCTGAAACAGGGTCAAGGTGCTGGTCCTGCTTGCAGCCACCCCCAGGCTCAATCTCTGACACCCCATACGGTCTCCCAAGCCCTCCAGGAGTTGAGTGCAGGTGGAGCCAGAAGTCAGCCCTGTGCACTGCTGCGTGTGGTGGCTCCCAAAACAACAAAAGCTGTCTCTGAACTGTGGCAGTGGGAGTGGCCCCAGAATGAGACCAGCCTCTCCCCACACCCACCTCCCTCTGCCTGGGGTTCCAGGGTGCCCTGGGAATAAATCCACCCTCCAGGCCCCGAACCCCTGATGTGCTGTGGTTTGGAAGAGGTCCATGACCCTTGCTCCATTTGGGTCCTTCATCCCAGAATCTTCTGGACTCGATCCATGTCTAGTGAGAGACCTCGTAAAAAAGCCCGCTGTGAATCCATGTCAGCCTGGATGCTGAGATTATACCAGCTTCCTCCTCCTCCTCCTACTCCTCTTCCTCCTCCTCCTCCTCCTCCTCCTTCTCCTCTTCCTCCTCTTCCTCTTCCTCCTCCTCCTTTTCCTCCTCCTTCCCCCTTCTTCCTCTCCCAGTAGCTCCTCGTTAGACTTTCTCTTCCCCAGGCTCCTCTTTCAGGGTCTCCCCTGGCTCTCTTATGTGGTGCTGACACCTAGCGCAGGTCCTGGGACCAGTTGGTCTGGAATGGCTGTCTCAGAAGGAGACCCCACTGCCCAGTGCCTGGTGCAACTGTTGACAGAGCTCACCCCAGGATGCCCTCTGCCCCCTCACCCAGCTGGGATTCTCCCTGCCTTGTGGAAAGTGAGGAAGTGCTTCCTGGGGCTGTCCTGCCCTGGCCTCAGCTTCCTCTTTCTTCCCCAGGAATATTCGGACTTGTCCTCCTCGTCTGGGTCTTGTCCTGACAACATCCACCCCTCCCAGCCCCCAGTGCCCTACTGCCAGTGTCCTGGCACGGTGGTGCAGGGTAACCCAGTGGGTGCCTGTACAGGTAGCATTTCCTGCCGAGCTTCAGCCTGCTGCTGTTACTGCCATTAACAGCCCCCAGCCCAGTTTCTGTTGTTACCTTTTGTTGAGGGGGAATCACACGGCGATGCTCATGGGTTACTCCTGGCTTTGTTCTCAGGAATTACTCCTGGCGGTCTCAGGGGACCATATGGGATGCCGGGATTGAACCCAGGTCGGCACATGCAAGGCAAATGCTCTCCCTGCTGTGCTATTGCTCCAGCCCCTGCTTTTCCCTTGTTTATTTGTTTGCTTATCTATCTGTCTGTCTGTCTGTCTGTCTGTCTGTCTAAGCTGTCTGTCTGTCTAAGCTGTCTGTCTGTCTGTCTGTCTATCTGTTTATTTAGTTAGTCCTGGGGCAGTATTCAGGGCTTATTCCTGGTTCTGTGCTCAGGGATCCCTCCTGGAAGTGCTCAGGATTATAGGTGGTCCCAGAGATCGATCCCAGGCCAGCCACAGGAAAGACAAGCACCTTAGCCTCTGGACTGCCTCCAGCCCTGTCCCCGTTCGTATATTCAGCCACACCTGTCTGCCTGGGGAGCTATTCCCTGCCCAGTGTTGGGGGACTATGCTGCACGAAGTGGACTCAGGGCTCCAGCATGCAAACTGTGGGATCCAGCCCTTCCAGCTGCACCCTGACTTGACTCTCCACTTTGATGGCTGGGGAAACTGAGGAACAGAGGGAAACTCCTGGCCTGGTGCCCAGTCTGTGTGAAGGGGGAATCAGGTCTCAGATACATTTTGCACATTGGCCTGAACCATCCAGCAGCCCAGCAGGTAGAGGGTCCCATGGTGGGGCCAGGCGCAGGTCAGCAGACGGAAGTCATATCCCATGGGCGATGGGCCTCGCCCCAGGTGTGGGGGACAGAAGAGAAGGACTTGCAGGCTGGGAGGACGTGGGGACCTGGTGAGGTCCTCAGATGGGCAACCTGCCGGAGCCCGCCTGGCCAGCTGAAACCAGCTGATAAGAGCAGAACAATTCCCTGACTTGGAGAATGCCGGGAATTACCTCCCAAGGGACAGATGTGGCCCCTCTGGGACAGGGGGTGCTGACGAGCCCCCAGTAGGCCCATGGGGTGCTGGCCTGTGTCCAGAGACACCAGGAGGATGGTCTGACATGGGACAGCAGGAGTGGCTGGGTCTGGAAAGAACAGGGGGTGGACTTGATGAGGCAGAGCATAACCGACACTGGACCAAGCAGCCTGCCCCTCAGCCTGCCCATGGACAGTCCCTCCTGCCATCCTCACTCATCTAGACGCTATCCGCCGGGACAGTCCCTTCTGCCGTACCTGCTCTTGTCCTAGTGTTTGTCCTTGCCAGCTGGGCGTCTGGGCACAGCTGCCCAGGGAGGAAGGGAGGGGCCCAACCACAGGGTTCTGAGTCTCTCCAGGCCCGGGAGGGGGTGTGGTGAGGTTCAGGGGGAATCTTTTCCCTCGCCCAAGCACTAAGCGGGCCCCATCCTGCTTAGCTTCCAAGATCAGATGAGATGGGTCACGTTCAGGATGGTATATGGTCCTAAACAAAACTTCTCTTTTTTGGGGGTGGGGTTTTGGGGCCACACCTGGCAATGCTAAGGGAGTTAGTTACTCCCTGTCTCTGCATTCAGGAAAAATTCCTGGCGGAGCTCAAGGGATGCCGGGAATGCCAGGATTGGGATGTCGTATGGGATGCCAGGAATCGAACCTGTGTTAATTGTGTGCGAGGCAAACGCCCTCCCTGCTGTGCTGTCACTCCGGCCCAGGGATCCTTTTCTGACTGGCTGGTGCCGCCTTCTCGTGTGTCCCCTAGGGCAGACAACACAGCTTGGGTGGTGTGGCTGCCTCTTCCGAGGAGAGGACCTGGGGGTCTCCCCTCTCACCATCTCCCCTCCTAATGCCATCACATGTGGTCGGGGGTCTCTGGCCTCCACAGAGGAATTATGGGAGCACGGGCTTTGAGTTTGTATCAGGAACTTGCTCAGGTGCCTCTTGGGGAACCCCAGCTCAAGCAGGGGCTGTTGGGAGAGACCAGGGGACCCTGGTGCAGATGGAAACTGGACAGCTGTCCCCCAGAGAGAAAGGCAGGACCCCTGCAACCTTTATTTATTTTCTTGCACAGGTATCTCTGCAGATGAAATTAAGCCCAGGGGTGCGGTCATCCTAGATTATCCTGCCCAAAATTCAGTGATGAGGTTTCCTTATGAGACTCAGGGCGACTGCACAGAGGTGTGACAGGGCGGGGACCCCGTGTGTCAGGGTGACAAGGTCAGCAGAGCCAGTGACCGCCCAGTTTCCAGGGGGAGTGTAGACACCCCCACCCCAACATGACCTACTCTGTTGGTTGCAGCCACTCAGGCTGGGTCTCTTGTTCCTGCAGCACCGTAAGCCAATCCGGGACCCTGCTGGGGGGGCAAGAGGCCCAGTCCCGATGCTGTCCTTGGCCGCCACCGCCCACTGGCGCCTTGGGAGTGTGTCACTGCCTGCTTAGCGCCTTGGGGAGGTGGAGTGGAGGGCACCGTGTTTGGTTTGGTTTCCAGGCTACACCCAGCAGTACTTAGCTAGGGGGCTGCTCCTGGGGGCTCAGTGCCTGGTGCTCAGAGGACCCTGTGATGCCACAAATCAAACCTGAGCCTCCTGCCTTCATACAGTGCAAGAGTATGCACCGTGTGTGTGTGTGTGTGTGTGTGTGTGCGTGCATGCTTGTGTGTGCCCCTTACATCCACGTGTGATATTGGGGTTCGAGCCCTCCCCACACACAAGGCCTGACTTCCCTTCTCTGCTCCAATGCCAGCTCCTGGTGTCTGGCTTTCTTCTTCTCTTTTCCCTGTTTTCTTTCTGTCTTTTCATGTTTGGTTTTGGGACCACACATTATGCTCAGGGCTTACTCTTGGGGGACAATATGTGGTTCCAGGGAACGAACCTGACTTGACTGAGTGTGTGCAAGGCAGCGCCTTCCTTGCCTGTCCTATCTCTGCGGACCACCTTCCTTAAAGCCACAGTGGGGAGCAGTTGTTCATAAAGGCTTGGCCTGGGACCATGGAGATGCCCCAAGCGGAAGAGGAAAGCAAGGAGCCTCCAAGAACAGAATCCCACATTGGGGCTACTGGGAAGGTACCTAGAAGTGTGCTCCATGGATTAATTAGCTCAGCCCAGCCGGCAGGAAGGACTGGAGAAGACAGGCTGGAGGTGGGGGACTTGGAAGGGCCCCTTGGACTATAGGGAGCCCCCACTGCAAGGGACACTTGGACCCTTTCCAAGCTAGGGACGGACACTGAGGGGGCAGCATGGGGGTGTCCTCTGGGGGCATCCTGGCCAGGCTTCCCAGCGGCTGGTGAGGCAGACAGGCCTGCAGACACAGTCTCATGCTTGGGGGATACGTCCCTGCTTTGGGGAGCCCCAGGACTACCAGGTCCATAACACACAGCACAACGTTCCCAGGACAGGGACAGGGACAGGCCCAGGTCTCGGGGTCTCTGGTGTGCTGCCCCCAGGAGGAAGGAGAATGGCAGCTGCTCCCGCTGCCGCCTCCTGCCCCTTCACTGCCCCCTCCCTGAAGTGAGCAGTCACTGGAGCCAAGGAAGGAGGCGGGCGCTGCTGTGCTGCCCGGAGCCCCTCTCCCACACGCCCTCTTCCTGGGGCATTCTTTCCAGTTTCCTTGCCGCTATTAATAGTCGAGAGGCCGGCCCAGCTCTGTCCAGGGCCGGGAATGGAGGAAGCAGGCCCTCGTGGAAGGTGGAGGGCAGCATGCTCTTCCTTGGGAGGGCAGGAGAAGGCAGCCCAGCTCCTCAGCCAGCCTGAGCCCGGGCAGGGCAGAGAGTTGATGCCAAGGGATGAGTGCTTGCTCTGCAGGCAGGAGCCCAGGTTCCGTCTCGGCAGGAAGTGTTGGATGCTCCTGAACCTGGTGCAGAACCAGGTCCAGAGTTAATCCATGTGTCCCCTGGGCCAGCCAGGCCCTCTCCCTCCCTTGGCCAAACCCAATGGCAAGTGAACCTGCCTTCATTTTATTTCCAGGGGGAAGGTACAGCTGGCTCTGTGCTCAGGGATCGCTCCTGGCAGCAATGCTCAGGAGACCCCACATGCAGGGCCAGTGGGGTCCAGCCAGGGTTGCAGCTGCTCATGGAGCGGCTTAACCTTTTTTTTTTTTCTGTTTGAGTCACACCCGGCAATGCTTAGGGGTTACTCCTGACTCTTCGCCTAGGAATTACTCCTGGCGGTGCTTGGGGACCATATGGGATGCCAGGAATCAAACCTGGTTGGCTGCATGCAAGGGAAATGCCCTCCCCGCTGTGCTATTGCTCCAGCTCCACACCTTAACCTTTGCGCTGTTCCTTTGCCCTTAACACCCCCAAGAAATAGTTCTGTGAAACATCCTGCCACGATCTCTGTAACTTTATAGGAGCATGTTTCATTTCTTTAAAAATCTATTTTTGTTTTGATCTTGGAGTCCTGTGAAGGAAGTCACCCAAGTATCCTTGTCTTTAAATAGTACCATTTTAGAGGATTATGGATCAGTTGGAAAGATGATGCCCTTCGTCTTAGATTTGTGGCTCTTGCATTGCTCTATAGAGCACATACTTGCTCTACGTGTCTACATGTCTGTGCTCTATGAGGCCATTTACATGGTTGCGCCTGCAGGAGGTTGGTTTCTTGAACCCACAGAGGTCCTGAGTGGGGTCTGTGGGTGCTTGTGCGTCTTAGATCACATGGGTGTGTCTGCGTAGAGCTGATCCACCTGCTCTAGGTCATCTCTAGATTACATGTCAGTAGTTGTCACTTTGTTTTTTGTTCAGGAAATAATGACAAGGCAGCACCCCGAAGTGTGTCATTACGGATGCTACTACTGCAGTCAGATGCATTTGGGGTTTTGTTTTGGGGTCACACCCAGCAGACCTCAGGGGGCTGCTATGGGCTCTGTGCTCAGGTGTCACTCCTCAGCGGTGCTTGGGGAAAACCATACATGCTGTCAGAGGCTGGGCCCAGGTTAACTGCAGGCAAGGCTGATGCAGTGCCTAGAAGCTGTGAAACATCAGGCTGGCCGTATGTGTTACCTCAGGTAGGGCCTGTCGCAGATGGGCAAAGTTGTGCGGTGTCCTGTGATCACACCAGACCCTGGTTGGCTACACTGCCATTGATGAAGAAGGTCCAATAGGAGATAGGGTTAAGGCGCTCTTCCTAAATGCATTCTGCAGCCTGGGTGCATGTGTCTCCCTAGGGGGCAGTTGGGAGGTAGAGGTTGAGAGATAGGTATGTTTTTCCCAAGCCGGAAATGCTCTAAGTTCCAGCACGTTTGGATCAGTTTGCACTTCTTCATGGGCTTGTGCCCACCTCTTATCTGTCTGTCTTTAAACGTGTTGCCCTGGGGCCGGACCAATAGTCAGCGGGTAGGGCGTTTGCCTTGCACGCGGCTGGCCTGTGCCCGCCCGGGTTCGTTCCCGGCATCCCATATGGTCCCCAAGCACCTTCAGGAGTAATTCCTGAGTGCAGAGCCAGGATTACCCCTGAGCATTGCCGGGTGTGACCCAAAAAAGCAAAATAAAATAAAATAAAAATAAAATAAAAATAAAACGTATTGCCCTAGTACAGCGGGAAAGGTCTTTGCCTTGCACATGGCCGACCTGGGTTTGATCCCCGGCATCCCAGATTGTCTCCTGAGCACCGCCAGGAGTTAATTCCCTGAGTGCAGAGCAAGGAGTAACCCCTGAGCATCACTGGGTGTGGCCAAAAATAGCAAAAGGGTTGCAGGAGGAGAGGACCTGCCAGGAGAGGAGAGGGACGCAGGCGCTGGAACCCCAGGTTCAGTCCCTGGTACCACAGTCCCCCAAGCACTGCCACGTATTTCTGCCCCCCCATCTGCACCCCAGATGTTGCCAGTCTGATGGGTAGGAAGTGACCATTGTTACTCCATTCTGCATTTCCTTAGTTACTAACCTTTTTTTTCATTGTTCACTACTCTGCTATATTTTTTCCCTGCAAAGTATCTGTTTAATGTCTTTGACGATTTTTTTTTCCTATCAGATGGTTGTTTTCTTACAAATAAGAAAACATGACTTGCTTATGTGGCAGCTAATTTCTGGTTCTTTCCTCATTTTCTTTGAGGTTCTCTTTTTGGTCGGTGGGTTACGGGATGGTATGGGACATGGGGACCCTTCCACAGGGATTGCACCGGTCAGTCTCACAAAGCAGCCACACGAGCATGGAGGTCTTAATCTCTGGATGACCTGGTTGGTAATTTTAATCTTTTGAGTTATTTACTTTATTCTTTATCAGTTTTATTTTTTTCCCTGGTGGTGCTAATGGGGAGCTTGGCTGTACCGGGATCAAACTCAGGCCATTGGACATACTAGGTGTGTGTTCTACCACTGGTGCCATAGCTTTTTATTTTGAAATAATTTTAGACTACGGCAAAGATGACAATATGTATGTGCAGTCTCATATGCCTTTTCTCCAACTTTCTTTCTTTCCCTCCCTTCCTCCCTCCCTCCCTCCCTCCCTCTCTCCCTCCCTCCCTTCCTCTCTCCTCCCTCTCTCCCTCCCTCCCTCCCTCCCTCCCCCTCTCTCCCTCCCTGCTCTCTCCCTCCCTCTCCCTCCCTCTCTCCCTCTCTCCCTCCCTCTCCCTCCCTCCCTCCCTCTCTCTCCTCCTCTCCCTTCCTCTCTCCTCCCTCTCTCCTCCCTCTCTCCCTCCCTCTCTCCCCTCCCTCCCTCTCCCTCCCTCTCTCCCTTCCTCCCTCCCTCTCTCCCTCCCTCCCTCCCTCCCTTCACATCCAGCAATGCTTAGGGGTTACTACTGCTCTGCACTTAGGAATTACTCCTGGTGGTGATTGGGAGACCATAAAATATGGGAGGCCAGGGATAGAACCAGGGTCAGCAGTGTGCAAGGCAAACACCCCACCCGCTGTGCTATCACTTTGGTCCTCCTCTAATTTTCTTTTTTGGAGACTTGAGGGGTTACACCTGGAAGTGATTTGGGGGCTACTCCCAGGTCTGTGTAGTGCCAGAGATCGGATCAAACTGGTGTCCACCACATTTAAGACAAGTCTATTTATTTATTTATTTATGTATTTCTTTATTCACTCACTCACTCACTCACTCATTCATTATTTATTCAATCATTTATTTATTTAGAATACTTGGGGACCCTCCCAAAATGGTGCTTCGCAGTTCAGAGGCCCCACCAGCCATTCTTGGCCCCCTCATTTTAGTGCAGGGGCGTGAGGACACAGTGCTGTTCAGTCCCTGCAGTGCCAGGTACACCTGAGCCGGCCCAAAGGTGCTGGGGGCCTCCAGGATGCACCCAGCAATCCTGATGGCTAGGAAAAGATCACTGTTACTCGATTCTGCATTGCTCTAATTACTAACATTATCCAGTATGTTAGGATGCTCAGGGGACCATGTGGTGCCACGGATCAAATGCTAGTTGGGTTCTACCAAGCACCGAACCCCAGAACTGTCCCTCCTGTCCCTCTGTTAACTATCTTAAGTTAGTACCTCATGTTCCACAGTACATTCATCACAACTGAGCAATTAGCGCTGGTACAGCCCCTATTAATTACGGCACAGATTTCCTTCACATTTCACCAGTGTTTACACTGAGGCTTTACATATATTTATATATATATATATATATATATATACACACACACACATATACACACATATACATACATATGTATATGTATATGTGTACATATATACATATGTATTATGTCTGTCTGTCTTTTCGTCGGTCAGTTGGTCGATTGACAATCTGTTTTTTTGTTTTGTTTTTGTTTTTTTTTGATTTTTTTGGGTCACACCTGGCAATGCTCAGGGGTTTCTCCTGGCTCTACACTCAGGAATTACTCCTGGCAGTGCTCGGGGACCATATGGGATGCTGGGGATCGAACCGGGCGGCATAGGCCGGCCGCGTGCAAGGCAAACGCCCTACCCGCTGGATCATCGCTCCAGCCCTCTATCTGTTTATTTAGTTAGTTCTGGGGGCAGTATTCAGGGCTTATTCCTGGTTCTGTGCTCCTATAGGTTTCATATCCTATAGTTTGTGTGTGTGTATATATGTATGTGTGTGTATGTGTGTACACACACACACACACACATATATAATATATATATATATATATTCAGTTCCAGAATATTCCGTGCATTCATCTTCTGAGTAGTCTCTCTCCCAGTCGCTCACTCACTGGATGGTTCCTGCGAGCACCGGTTGGGGAGCCAGGAGCTGTGGCCCTGTGGTCTGGCATGTTAATTTGCATGTGCAAGGCCCTGGGTTCAATCCCTGCACCCCACCAAGGAACAAGAGCACAGGCTGGGTCTTTCTAGCTCAGTGTGTGGGTGTGTCTGATGCATTACTTTTTTTCCTGTATTTTTGGAAAGGAGGAAGCGGAGGGTGGGGACCTCATCCAGCTTATCAGGGGACGCCACGATGATTTGTGGCTAGTCATGAGTTATCATTAGGGATGTTAGCCCTGATTGCTGCGGCTAAGGTGATGTACTCACCAGGTTTCGTCTCTGGGGAAGGAGCGAGGGCACCACACCCGGCTGTGCTCAGGGGCCACTCCTGGCTTTGTGGTGAGGCTGTGTCGTCATTGCTGGCAGTGCTCGGGGGACCGGGCGGTCAGTAGTGGCAGATACCTTAGCCCTGTGCCTGCAGTCCCGATTGCTCACACTGTAGTTACTCTGGCAGACGGACTCCCAAGGCGCACCCCCTCACTAGCATCAGGTGGGCGACACAGCCTTTGAGAAGATGAGACCTTCTCCCATTTCAGGGGTGGAGGCGTGGATTCTTTTTCCCGACTGATTCGTTACCCACCTCCCAATACTGATGTGCTCCGTGCATTTTGCCGGGTGCCAGCCCAGCCGTGTGGTGTGTGTAGCGTCCTTCTGGTTGTGGGTTTGGGTGCTGGGAGCTCTTTTGCAGTGGGTTCCCATGTCTTTGGGGACTTACCCACCTCTTTTCTTCTTTGAGCTTTTCCTTGCTTTCTGGCGTTACAAGATGTTCCAGGCTTATCTTGGCTGTTTCTCTCTGTCAGCGCGAATTGAGCTATTGCTCCCGGGAGCTGTGGTTGGCTTGACTGGGGAGCAGGTGGGCTGTGGCTGGCACCATCCCTGCTTTCTGTCTGCTCACGGCCAGTACTCGGAGCACATTCAGGAACTCACGTACGTGCACAGATCTGTGTCTGGAGCCATTTCTCACGGTCTCTCTAAAAACACGGTTCGTAGTTCATAGCTCTGTCTGTCTGTCTGTCTGTCTGTCTCTCAGGTTTTTGGGCCTCACCACCAGCATTGCTCAGGGCTTACTCTTAGCTCTGCTCTGAGGCGTTGCTGCTGGTGAGCTCAGGGAACATGTGGGGTGCTGGGGATTGAACCCTGGTTAGGTGCACCCAAGGCACGCGCCCTACCTGCTGTACTATTGCTCTGGAACCTTCAGTGATGTCTCTCTGAAGCCTTACAGGGCCCATAAGCCCTCCTCCACCAGCTCATCTATAATTTCTTTGTCCAGCCGGAGAAACGAGGCTCATGACATGTTAGTTACAGAGTCAACAACCCTAGCGGACAAGTAGCTCTAACTCAGATCCTGTGGGAAACACTCAGTGCCTTTTGCTGTTTATATAGATTCTCTTTCACTTTCCAGTCGGAAAATATTTCCCAGTTGCTTTGATCTTTTTTTTTTTAAATTCCAGCCCAGTAATGTAACAAAGCTAAATTTATTTTCCAGGTTTTCACTATGTACTGAGATTTCCTGAGTATCTGAGTAATCAACTTGACCCTACATTTGAAGAAGTTACATTTTGGTGGGGTGGGGGGGTGTGTGTTACTGTTCTTTGGGTTTCCAGGTGCCGTCTCTGACTGTCATCCCAGTACTCCATACACCACTTCCACTGTTCTCAAGTCATTTGCTTTCCACACCCAGTAATTACTCATCTGTTTCGTATCCTATAGTTTTGCTTTTTACCATCACATATAAACGGAACCAAACTCTACGAAACCATCTGCAGTGGTTCTCTCTTTAATGCTAAGTCGTCACTGTATGGACATACCACAGTTCTTTTGCCCATTCACGTATTTCGGGATATCTTGATTGTTTCTGCTGTGGGCGATTGCCAATAAAGTGGCTGTGCTGTGGGCGATTTAAGTGGCTACACAGTTAGGCTTTGGTGCCTTCACAAGAGTTCTTGGTTCTCTGGGCAGATACTGAGAATGGAATTGCTAGATCAATATGTAAGCGCCGGCTTAACTGTAAGATAAACTGCTAAACTATTTTCCATAGCAGCGGTGCCATTTGTATTCCCACTAGCTGTGTATGAGAATTCCTGCCAGGCTGGTATCCGAGGTGTGTGGTAGGATTGCATCTGAGCTTGCATTAGCATTAGCTAATGAGTAGTAATGAGAGTGAGCTTGTGTGTGTGTGCGGCGTGCGTGTGTGCACACGCGCTTGTGTGTGTTATTTGCCATCTGTGTCTTTCCTTTGCAGATTTTTGGCTTGTCTTTTTATTGAGTTTTAAGAGGTGTCCCCCCAACCCCCTTATTGAACTCGTTCAGTTTTTAGCAGCACTGGTGAGAGCAGATGTCCTGGGTGAGACCCCAATGTAAGATCCAGTCTCTCCTCACGTAGGATGTTGGGTGTCAGCCTCTTTGAAGATGTCATTTACTAGGGTAGGAAAGTGACCATCTAAGCCGAGAGTGCAGTTGCATTTTTAAAAATAATTATGAATACATGAATTCCTGATGCATTTTGCCACATGATTTTTTCTCTGTGTATGGAAATTTCTCTGTGTAATGAAATGATCATAAACTTTCTTATTTATTGTGGTGCACCATTGTTTTTCAGATGTTGAATTAGCCAGGGAGATGAACCAAGCTCGTTGGTTCTAATGTACTGTCCTTTTCATATATTCCTGCATCTTTTCTTTCATTTTTGTTTTGGAGCCGTATCCTGAAGTGCTCAGGGCTTCCTCCTGGCTCTGTGCTCAGAAATCACTGCAGGCAGGTTCCTGGCAGGGACCATAAGGGTGCCAGGGGTTGAACCCAGGTTGACCATGTGCAAGGCAAGAGCCTTACTCATTGGACAATCTCTTTAGCTCCTCTCCCTGCATTTGAGTAGTTCCCCTAAATCCAAAATGCTCACTGAAACGACTAAGGTAAAGATGATAAGCAGGATGAGAATGCTATTCGGGTTTCCCAGAGAGGAATCGAAAGAGCTATGCTTGGAATAGCACGCCTCACTCAAGTGAGAGAAGGAATCCAGAGATTCCGACCTCCGTCGCTATTCCAGAATCAGGGGCGCTGTCTCATTTGCCAAGGCATCGAAAATCAGATGGGCTGTACATGTAATGCGATTTGGAGCGACTGCTGGACTAGAGCCGTTACCGACTGGATCCCACGGGATGTCAAAAGATCACGAGGCCGCCCACCTACAAGATGGTCAGACTTCCTTGTCAAGACCCTGAACGAATGGTTTGAGGCTCTTCATATTCCTGAATTAACCAGATGCCATTGGGCTACATTGCGCCGATAGGGTCCAGTGGAAATGTTATTGGCGTCCACTCGAGCAAATCGATGAATAACAGGATTCAAGTGATCAAGTGAATAGTTGGTGAGGGTGCTGAAGGCTGGAACCCACGGGATGGAAAAGGCATGGAGTCCTGTGGCAGTCACTGGGGAAAACTGACAGTTCCCTGAAAGGTTACAATGGACTCACCGTCTAATCCACTACCCTGGAGTAGAGCTCCCTGGCCCGATTACACAGGGGAAATAAAGCATTTCTGCTAGGACCCTGTACGCACAGGTTTCCAGAAATGCTTTTTTCAATAGCCCCCAAAGTGGAAACAGCCCGAATGCAGGTGCGTGGCTAAACAAGACGTGTTCTCTCCTGTCTAGATTCTGTCTAGCAGACAAACAGAATCAAGCTGTGCCCATTGGACACCACCGTGAGCCACAGAAACGTTCTGAGTGTAAGACACTGGCTAGTCGGTGTGAGTCCCTTCATGAGGACCCGACAAACTCCGGTCAGGAAGCAGTGTCGGGGCCACCTTAGCCTGCTGTCTTCCATGTGGGGACATGTGCCTGCAACCTGGAGCTAGCGGGCTGGGTTTCAAATCCTTACCCCTCCGTGGCTGGGGAGGGAGCACAAGCGTCAGCATATGCTCTCCTGGACGAGGCTCTGAGTCTAATCCCCAGCACTGCTGGCCGTGGCCCTTCTAAATACACAGTGTGTGGTGTAAAATAGATGAAAATATTGCCACAGAGGCCTGCGGACTGCTTCTTCCTCTGTGCGCCCTGCCAGTCTCTCTAACTCCGTGCCCGCCATGCACTTGTAGGACACACCTTGCCAGCACTTTGATCGGGCGTCAGGGGGGAAAAGCCTCTTATCTGAGGCTGTTTGTTTTTTGTTTATGTTTTGGGACCACACCAGGTGGTTCTTTTTTTTTCTTTTTGGGTCACACCTGGGATGCTCAGGGGTTTCTCCTGGCTCTGCACTCAGGAATTACTCCTGGCGGTGCTCGGGGGGACCATATAGGATGCTGGGGGATCGAACCCGAGCCGACACAGGCTGGCGCGTGCAAGGCAAGCGCCCTACCCGCTGGGCTATCGCTCCGCCCACACCAGGTGGTTCTTAGGACATACGCCTGGCTCCGCCATCCACAGGCCCTCGTAGATCTGTTTTGCTGGACCTAGAGGTAGGTCACTAGTGGGTTGTGGATCCTTTTGAATCCAGAAGATCACAGGTCTCCTCCCGCTGCCCCTTGGAGAATCATTCCCCTCTTCCTTCCTAGAAATTCAGTTCAGCTCTTTCTTCTCGTACCCATGAAAACCTCCACCCTGAGATCAGGGTCTCGTATTAGGATACTTAGGGCAAGAGAATTGCCTCAGTCAGCTCTGAGAAGAAGCTCCTGGTTCCCCAACTCTCCTGGCAGATCTAAAGATGCCATAGGCATAGTATTGCTTTATGGACCACTCAGGAAGGACAAAGCCTGGTCAGTGTGCACCCCACAGGAACGTCTAACAGACCCTCATGC
This sequence comes from Cryptotis parvus, assembly GCA_021461705.1. Taxonomy (NCBI): domain Eukaryota; kingdom Metazoa; phylum Chordata; class Mammalia; order Eulipotyphla; family Soricidae; genus Cryptotis; species Cryptotis parvus. The sequence continues at coordinate 73,185 of JAJIBD010005363.1, forward strand.
AGAGACATGGGCACATGAGCATCCCAGGAATTCCGAGTCTGGCAGCGTTTCTCAGTTCTTGTGAAGGGGATGCCATTTGAGGTTTTTTGTTTGTTTTGGCTATTTTGGGCCACTCCTGGCAATGCTTACGGATTACTCCTGGCTCTGCACTCAGGAATTACTCCTGGCAGTGCTCAGACCATATGGGATGCCGGGGGATCGAACTCGGGTTGGCTGTATGCAAGGCAAATGCCCTACCAGCTGGGCTCTCGCCTCCAGTCCCCATTTGAGCTCTTTCGAGGAATGAAGTTAGAGTGTGAGTGAGCAAATGAGACCCGGGAGAGACCATTCACACAACTAAGGCTTTTTGGAGAGTATGTTCTTGCAAGCGAATTGTGGTTGCCACTGATTTTTCAGGCCGCCACATCAGAAAACTGAACTGTCTCGAGTGATAGCACAGCCGGTAAGGTGCTTGCTTTGCCTGCAGCTGACCTGACTTTCATACCCAGCATCCCTGAGAACTGCCAGGTGTGGTCCCAAAAACAAATAAAAAAAAAGGAAAAACAGCACTACCTTTTAACTGCTTAACGTATTGTATCAAAATCTCTGAGAGCACTATCCTTCATAGATCCAGCCTGAGGGAGGGAGCTGAAGCCATAGTACAGCAGGGAGGGCACTTGCCTTGCATGTGGCTGACCGGGTTCCATCCCTGGCATCCCATATGGCATCCCGAGGACTGCCAGGAGTAATTCCTGAATGCAGAGCCAGGAGCAATCCCTGAGCATTGCCAGGTGTGACCAAAAAAAAAAAAAAAAACAGCCTGAAGATAATTATGGCGGCTTCTCCCTGTCCTATAAGGTCCTCATTATAAATCATACATGTCGATCAAGACTTTCTGCTGGTTCAGTTCCCGGCAATTCCCTGTTCCTCAGAGCTCTGCTGGGAGTGATCCCTGGGAATAGCCTCTGAGCACCACCACGTGTGGCCCCCAAGCAACAAAAGCGATACAAGACTAGAGTCCTGTACCATGATTCTTGCAGAATTCTGACTAATGCTGTATCGTCAGTGACAAGAAGACCCATGACTGAATCCTTGAGGTTCTGTTACCTGCATTGCAGATACAAATTCTGCTCTGCAGAAAAGTTTGTGTGTTAGAGTGAATGTATATGTGACTGTACTGTGTGGATAGAATGAGTGTGCGAGTGTGAGAGTGGTGTATGTGTATATGTGTAAGTGTGTGACTGTTTATGTGTGTGTAAGTATATGAGAGTGTTAGAGTGTGGGTATAAGTGTGTGAGTGTCAGTGATGTGTGAGAGTCTATTATTAGAGTGTGGCTGTGTGTATCTGTGAGGGCATATGTAAGTTGTGTGAGTGTGTATATGATTATGTTGTCATCTCATATTCCAAGATAGTGCCTACTAGAGAGCGGCATGGGAGGTGGGGCGGAAATGAGGGTCTTTGGTGGCATATTGGTGGTGGGACAGGTGTTTGAATACTTGAAATAGCTGAACTTTGAACAACTTTGTAAATCACGGTGTTTAAATAAGGTTTAAAAAATTGGATAAAAGAAGACAAGCCCCTGACCTCTGGAGAGGGCCAGGATCAGCCCCTCCTGTACTCCCGTTCTGCAGAACTTCCTGCCTCTGCTTGGCTCTGGGGTGTCTACTGAATGGACCCGGCTTTCTACAAGGCAGGGGCAGAGATGACTGGGGTAATGCCGGGGGCTTGGGGCACCCTAACTTGGTTCTCTGTTGTCTCGGTAAACAGAATTGCAGCGTGAAGAGCAAACACAGAGCCCGACACATCTGAAGATCAGAGCAAGGACGGGATGTTGACGTCGACGCCCTCAGTACTACTGCCGTAGCTGGTGCCAACCACGAACCTTGGCGCCAATGCCAACAAGGGTGCCCCAGATCCCGGTTCCGACAGCGCTGCGGGTACCGATACCAACACCGACACTGGTGTGGAACCTAACACTGGTGCTGGCACTAGTGCAGTTCCACCCACAGCCCAAGGGAGCTCTGCGCTGTCCCCGGCCTCCAGCATGACCACAGTGACTGCAGCTCCCCTGCAGTCCAGCTCAGCCACAGTGCTCGCCACCACCACTGCCACCACCATCAGCTCACCTGTGGTTCCTGATGCCAGTCTCCAGATGGCCACCCAAGTCCCCAACAAGCCGGCCACCACCAGTATCCAGCCTGGAGCCCAGAGCTTGATGACGAGCTCGGCCGCCGAGGCGGGAGAGCAGACCGCAACTTCCCCGCGGGAGTGAACCACACCACCAGCACCGCCTCTGCGCCTCCTGCCTCCAGCCCGGCCGCCACTACCTCCGGGGTCCCTGGCAACGTGTCCCAGGAAGAGGAGGACCAAAGGACCTCTGTGACTTCCAGTGGTCCCAGCCCCACCACGGGCTCCACCCCTGTGCCTTCGGGGTCACCTTCCACACCATGTAAGTAGGACTTTTGGGGTCTTCCGTGAGAAGCTGTTTCTGGTGCTTCTGGAGATGCATACACAGGGGGCTGTGCCCTGAACTCAGGCTGCCCCTCCCACACTCTCACTCCATGACCCCGTGACAGTGGCTGGCAGAGACCCCCTTCCTGAGGGGTGAGCGTGATCTGGATGAGGTCAGCTTCCTGTGCTCTGCTCAGGGACAGGCCCACTGTTTTGGGGCGACAGGGCTTGGGGCACAGGGACCCCCCAAGGACTGCCCCTCGGGGTGGTTTCCCATTTCTGTTTCATGTGCTGTGTGTTAATGGATCCCATGATCTTATTCTTGACACACACCATCTTATGCACCAGTCATAGTAGGGTTTGGGGGTTGGTTTGTTTCATTGTATTGGGCCACACACGATGGTGCTCGGGGCTTACTCCTGGCTCTGTGCTTAGGGATCCCTCCTGGTGGGCTGGAGGACCTTAGGGGATATCACTGTATCACTATATCACTGTCTTCCCGTTGATCATCGATTTGCTTGAGCTGGCACCAGTAACATCTCCATATGACCTGTCTCATGCTAGTAGAGCCCAAGGGTATCTGCTTGCTCCAGGAACATAAAGAGCCTCAAACCATTCCATCAGGACATGGGAATGAGGTCTATAATTCTTACTGGTATTTGGCATATCAAATATGACACGGGTAGCTTGCCAGGCTCTGCCGTGTGGGTAGCATACTCTTGTAGTCATCTCTACAGCCAGCATTTATTGATGAACCACGCCGATGCAAGCGCCCACGGGAGCCGGGCTGTGATAGGCTGGCCTATATATTAGGGGTGCCAGGGGATCAAACCTGGGTCAGCTGCGCACAAGGCAAGCATCTTGCCCACTGTACAATCTCTCTGGCCCCAGCCCCACCACCATTGACTCCTTTTTTTTTTTTTTTTTTTTTGCTTTTTGGGTCACACCCAGCGATGGTCAGGGGTTACTCCTGGCTCTGCACACAGGAATCACTCCTGACAGTGTGGGGACCATATGGGATGCCGGGGATCGAACCGGGTCGGGCCGCATGCAAGGCAAACGCCCTCCCTGCTGGACTACTGCTCCAGCCCCCACATTGACTCCTTTAAAAAATTCATCTTGTCACTTCTGAGGATGCTCAGGGCCACACCCACCAGTGCCTCTGGGAAGAAGGGGCCAGGACTGGATCCAGGGCCTTGCCTCTGCCCCGCCACTTGAGCTCGCCTCACCCCTTCATTCTCATGCGGATGAGGACCCACTTCCAGTGTTTGTGTGATCTTGGACCACAGCCAGCTGTGCTCAGTGCTTACTCCTGCCTCTGCATGAGGAATCACTCCTGACAGAATTCAAGGGACCACGTGTGTCGGGGGTGGGAACTGAACTCAGGTCGGCTGCGTACAGGACAAAGGCCCCACCTGTAGCGCCCCACACCCCTTTTTTAACATAGTTCTTCACACATTTTATTCGTTTAAAAGTCACAATGGCCCAGGAGCCTTGAGGCCATGGCCCGTGTCACACCGGTGGCCGAGATTTCTCCACATGGGGCTGGCACCGTAGTTTTAGGAACCCCCCTTGCCTCCTTGCTGAGAGCCCGCACATTGCCACGCAGGACCGTGGTGGGATGAGGGCTCGGCGTGGGCGGCTCCTGTCTCCCAGCTGAGCCTGTTTCCTTTTGTTTCTATAAAATTTGGGCGATTGGGGGCCGGAGTGATAGCACAGTGGGTAGGGCATTTCAGCTTCCTGTGCTCTGCTCAGGTTCGATCCCCGGCATCCCATATGGTCCCCAAGCACTGCCAGGAGTAATTCCCTGAGCAAAAGAGCCAGGAGTAACCCCCTGAGCATTGCTGGGTGTGACCCAAAAAAGCAAAAAAATAAATGAATGAATGAATGAATGAGTGAGTGAATGAATGAATGAATAGATAAATAATTTGGGCGATGCGTCCCCTTCTGTGAGTGGTGGGGGAACCATATGCGGGTTGGTGCCTCAGACCCCCTACTTTGTTGCTGAGATGCAGGGAGCCCCCTACAGAGAGAAAAGACCTCAGACAAGGAAAAGCTATTTTGCCTTCAGGGTGGTGATGCTCAGCCCTTTGCTTTCTTTCCCAGGTGCGCTGCCACCGGATACTTTCCGGGAGCTGAGACAAACTCCAGCCAGATGCCCAGCGTCACTGAGACCCCAGCACTGTCTTCCGGGGAGCCCATCCCCAGACACCGTGCAGCCCATGGACACTTCCTCCGGCCCGAAGGCCGTGCCCCTCCACGGGGGCACCTGCAAACTCCAGCACTCCGCTCACTTCAGCCGTCCCTCACGATATCCATCCTCCTCCCACCTCAACTTCAGGGAGTGACAGGGTAATTCTGGAAGGGACAGGACACAGGACACATTAGAGCCCAGTTTGGGGGTGAAATGTTCTGGGGTGGGGGAGGCTGCTGGGGCCCTGTGCCCTTCGTCCCTCTGTCTCTGTTGGATTCAGACTTGTCCAGCCGCCTGCCCCCCACCCCGGAACTAATCCTCCCAGGGTGCCCCCTGCCCAAGATGGGGGTGGGCTGGCTCAGGTGTGGGCTGGCAGCCCGGTCCTCAACCTCCATTCCCTGGGGTTTCTTTCAGATACACTGTGTGGCGCCGGAAAGGTTCTCTGAGAAGATGTTGGTCCTGAACTTCACCCAAACAGGACTCTGTGTGAGTACTGCTCAGCCAGAACCTCCATAGGAGCCACTGCCAGGTTAGGGTGGGTGTGGGGCTGGGGGGTCAGGCAGTGCCTTTCCCTACCTCACTGAAGGGATGCCCGGCGACATGCTCCTTGTCAAGTGCTCCTCGCAGGGCTCCTGCTCCAGTGCTCACAGAGGCCCAAAACCCTTAGCCTGGGGCACTGGGGTTCGGCTGTCCCTGGTGCAGGGTGAGACTCTTTGAGATCAGTAGGGCAGGATTGGAAATAGGAGACTCTGTGTGCCTCCCTTTCCCCATTCTAATAGTGGTTTTAGTAGTCCTGTTTTCTCTCCTTACACTCTCTCACCGAAGGATCAGTGTGAGCCCCTGAACATCGGGAACCATTGCTGATGACTGTGCTTCTGCCTGGGTGCTGGGTGCCTGTGATGCAGAGCAGGGGGAAGGCAGGGGGCACCTTTGCAGGCAAGAGTGCAGCAGTGGGTACCGGCTCCCTAGAGAGAGGCTGGGTTGGGGTCCACAGTGCTGACTCTGGCCCGGTGTCTTGTGTGCCGGTGCTGCACGGCTCCTCTTCTGCCCTCTGCTGGTCCATATCTGCTTCTGCAAACCCGGCCCTGGTCTGGGACCTAGAGTGGAGCCAGGGTGTTTTAACATGTTTCATTCTGCCTGTATTTTCCACAGTTGTCATTTTATCTAAGTTATCCCTCTCTTTCTCTCTCTTTCTCTCTCTCTCTTTCTTTCTCTTTTTTCTCTCTCTCTCTCTCCTTCCTTCCCTTCCTTCCTTCCTTCCTTCCTTCCTTCCTCTTCCTTCCTTCCTTCCTTCCTTCCTCCCTCCCTCCCTCCCTCCCTCCCTCCCTCCCTCCCTCCTTCCTTCCTTCCTTCCTTCCTTCCTTCTTTCCTCTTCCTTCCTTGTCACACTCGGTGATACTCAGGGGTTACTCCTGGCTCTGCACTCAGGAATACTCCTTGGGTGGACCATAGGGGATGCTGGGAATCAAATCCAGGTCAGCCACTTACAAGGCAAATGCCCAACCTGCCGTACAATCGCTCCGACCCCTGCAGCTGTTTTCTTTCGGGTGTCTATTCTGCTGGAATTTTCCTGTAGACCTTTGAGAAAAAGCACACACTGAGACCAAAGTTCACGTTGTTTGTGGTGGCGGTGGGGGAACTGTATGGGGTTGGGCAGTTTTTGGGGGTGGGGATTCCTTGTGCAGGGCCCCGTCCTGCTGCATGGCCACATTCCTGGCCCAGGAGCAAGAGTTTTCCAGTGGCGCCATGTGCCTCTGAGGTCAGGCAGATCCGTGGGGCAGGGGTCACTCTGGTGCTCACCCCGCTCTCTCTGCAGGCTCCTGTTTGGGAGTCAACTTGCTGGAGCGATAGCACAGCGGGGTAGGGGCTCTGGCTTTGCACATGGCGAGCAGGGCTTGCTGGAGCGATAGCACAGCGGGGTGGGGCTCTGGCTTTGCACATGGCGAGCCGGGTTCCACTTTTCACTTCCTGGGCTATTTTGCCTGACAAAAGTGGCATCTCAAATGTCATCTTGGGGCTGGAGAGTAATACAGCTCTTGCATTGCATGTGGCTAACCATGTGCTATCCCTGAGTGGAGAGCCAAGCACTGCCTTGAGCACTGCCGGGTGTGTGCCGCCAAACAACAGCAGCAACAACAAACAAACAAATAAATAAAACCTTGTCAAATGCATGATTGGTATAAGAAGCTTTCCTTCCTTGGCTATAAAAAGAAGGTGGAATCCTCTCTCCTGACCGGGCCAGGCTGGGAATGAGGGACTCTGTGTGTGTGTAAATACATGTTTGCAATAGGTCAGGTCACACCCAGGCCCCCTCGGGGTGCCTAGTGGTGGACCTGGGCCATCTCTGCTATCCACACTGGCTTCCTCTCACCTTCAGGAGGGAAGTGCTGAAGGTCCCCTTCTTGGGGACGTGTCCTCAGAACCACCCACCAACCCTGCTGGCCTGAGAGGGGCTGTCCCTCCCTCGGGACAGAGTGCCGGGCTGCTAGCAGGGCAGGACCAAATCCAGGGCCTTATTCTGTGCCAGGCACCTGCACTGGCCACCAAGGTCTCTGCATCTGGGTCCTATGGACACAGCAGCTGGGAGACTTGGTGCAAAGGTCAGCTTTAGATAGGTCAGCCCAGCAAAGGTGGGCTGACTTTGCACCAATTCTTTGGGCTTTGAGGAGCTCCAGGGTGAGAGGCTTGACTGGGCAGGGGAGCTGGGAGAAGACAGTTGCAGAGAGCCAGGGGGGCTGGACCTTTGGAAGGTGGAAGGGGATGACCCCCAACCTGGCCCTGCCACCACCCACCACGGTCCCCAAGCATCACCTGGGGGTGATTCTCTCTGCAGGCTGGGAGCCCACCTGATGACAAGCTGGTGACACTCTTGTGCCAAGCAGCCAAAGCCACCTTCAACCCAGCTCACGACCAGTGTGACATCTGGCTGGCGCCCGCTCCAGAAATCCAGGCACTGGCCATCAAAGAGATCACCATTCAGAGTGAGTGTGCGAGGGGTGCCCCGGGTGACCCACGGCCCCCTGAGGCGAGACCCCTGGAGCCGCCTCTCCCCTCTCCACAGCGAACCTCCTTCCTCAAGATGTGTACGAGGTGCTGAGAGACAAGTGGGATGCTCTGAAGGAGGTAGGTATGGGGCGCCGCCGGGGCTGGGAGCGGGTCCCTGGGACCAAGCAGTTACTTATGGTGGTGTGGAGCCGCCCTGCCCGGGGCTCGCTTTCTCACCTGCGCTCTCCCTTCTTCGGCTGCCAGGTGGGCGCCAGCAACATGCAGCTGGGGGGGAGCAGGGCCCCCGAGGAGGCCGAGGACCGCTTCAGCATGCCCCTCATCATCACCATCATCTGCATGGCCTCCTTCCTGCTCCTCGTGGCGCGCTCTATGGCTGCTGCCACCAGCGCCTCTCACAGAGGAAGGACCAGGTGAGCACCCCGCAGACCCCGATCACGCTAGGGGAAAGGGAGCCCCCACCAGCTGCCCCAGCCTTCTGGAAGCCAGAGGCGGTCCAGGAGCCTCATGGAAGTTTTAGGGGAGAGTCTGGGGAAGGACAGTAGCACTCGCTCTGTACAAGCGCTGTCGCGCTCTGGCTTGGCTGCTCTGACGGTCGCATCAAGGACTGGTCCAGGTGGACGGTCCCTCACGCCTCATAGAACTGCTCAGAGTGTCCCGTGGATCGCCCAGGCCTGCCCCCACATCCGGCTTATTCTACAGCAGCTGCAGCTAAGTGTCAGGGTCCCTGGCCAGTGGGACCCTTGGGGTGGAACCGGAGCAGGCCCTGCTTTTGAGACGATTTTTTTCTTCCATTTATAACTTCTGCTGTGGATCCCAGCAGCTGTGTGGCTGGGGTCAGCTGGTTGGATCCTGGGGTACAGCCTTAGTTAGGACTGTGAGTCAAGCTCTGACTTCTCCTGGGGCTGGGGTGCCCACCCCACCCGACACCACATAATTCAAGGGCTAATCATGTTCATCCAAAGCTCCCCAGCGTGACCCTAGAGCACATCCTAGATTGTGTCTCCAATGAGACGGAGAAGAAAGCACCACCTCAAAAGAAAGATAGCGCCACCTTCTGGAAAAACTACCTCTAGAAGACAGAAAGCACCACCTTGGAGAAGAGAAAGCACCCCTCTAGAGAGAAGGCACCCTCTAGAGAAAGCACTACCTCTAGAGAGAAGGCACCCCCTCTAGAGAGAAAGCACTACCTCTAAGAGAAGGCACCCCTCTAGAGAGAAAGCACTACCTCTAGAGAGAAGGAACCCCTCTGAGAGAAAGCACTACCTCTAGAGAGAGAAAGCACTACCTCTAGAGAGAAGGCACCCTCTACAGAGAAGGCACCCCTAGAGAGAAAGCACTACCTCTAGAGAGAAAGCACTACCTCTAGAGAGAAAGCACTACCTAGAGAGAAAGCACTACCTCTAGAGAGAAAGCACTACCTCTAGAGAGAAAGCACTACCTCTAGAGAGAAGGCACCCCTCTACAGAGAAGGCACCCCTCTAGAGAGAAAGCACTACCTCTAGGGAAAGGAACCCCTCTAGAGAGAAAGCACTACCTCTAGAGAGAGAGCACTACCTCTAGAGAGAAGGCACCCTCTAGAGAGAAGCACTACCTCTAGAGAGAAAGCACTACCTCTAGAGAGAAGGCACCCCTCTAGAGAGAAAGCACTACCTCTAGAGAGAAAGCACTACCTCTAGAGAGAAGGAACCCCTCTAGAGCCAAAGCACTACCTCTAGAGAGAAAGCACTACCTCTGAAGGTGGGAAAGCCACTCTCCAGGGCAACAGGCCTTGCTTAGCCACCTTAGAGCACGCCAGTCACTTTCTTGCAGAGATCCTTCTCAGTCCAACGTGTAGGGGTGAGGCAGGGGCCCCAAGAGGAAGAAGGGGAAGGAGTGGAGGGCAGGTGGGAGGACTCTGGGGAACAGAGTCCATCTCCCCGACTTATCAGCATGGGCCTGGGAGGAGGGGGCAGGGAGCTAGATGCTCAGACTCTGGACCAGGGCTGGCCAAGGGCTGCTTATTTTGCCCTTTGGTCACTTGGGCTGGAGGGCGCAGGGCTGTGTGCTCATCGTCCCTTAGCCTGGTGGGCCTCCAGCACCACCCTTTCTCCCTGTGTCTAGCTAACGGCTCACGGAGGAGCTGCAGACCGTGGAGAATGGGTACCACGACAACCCCACCCTGGAAGTGATGGAGACGCTCGTCAGAGATGCAGGAGAAGAAGGTGGTCAGCCTCAACGGGAGCTGGGGGACAGCTGGATCGTGCCCTTGGACAACCTCACCAAGGATGACCTGGACGAGGAGGAAGACACTCACCTCTAAAGCAGCATGGCGGGCGGCCTCCGACAGGACAGGGCCAGCGGGCTCCGGACCGAGCCACCCTCAAGTGCCATTGGACAGGGAGGGAATGCTTCCCTCGAGGAGGGGGCAGGCCAGGAGGATTCCCGCCCCGCCTCCCCATGAGGCCTTAATTTTCCCCCTTTCTAGCTGAACAGAATCGCATTTTGTCTAGATTCCTCTTGTTGAGAGCCTGCCAGGGCCTGTGCCCAGATGAGCTTGGGGGCACTTGAGCAGTGGCGCCCTTGGGTCCCTGGAGCCGGGGGGTCCACAGAGGGTGCCGGCAAGGTCACTCTGGGTGGCGCCGCTCGGGATGAACACAGATCTTTGCATTCCTGCCCCAGTGAAGACTTTGCAAGCACGGGCCCTGCGCCTGCCCTGTCCCGACTGCTGTTAGCTCTCCTGTCCCCTTTGTTCCTGCTCCCCTCCATCACACTGGGTGCCACCGTGTCCCGGGACTGCCTCGCCTCCAGTGCCATGCTCTGCCTTCCGGTTTCCTCCTGTTGGCCTGGGCTAAAGAGAGCCTGGGCGGGGGTCCGCCTGTCAGTATAAAGCAGGGAGGGGCTGTCCCAGACGGGGTCCTCGCCCTTCACTCAAACCAGGGGTGGCTGCCCCCATGTCACCGGGCGATTCCAGTCCGCAGCCATCACCGAAGGCAAAGGATGCTTGTTTGTAGGCCACTACCGAACCGTTCTGGGGTGAAGAGCCAGCTCAGGGACACCCCGAGCCCCCGCATGAAAGGGCAACCCCCCTCCCGCCCCCACATCAGCAGAGGGGTCTGGACAGACAATCGACGGACAGCAGGAAGGGCCTGGCCGTTCCGGTTTCCAGGGGGATCTCAGGGACTTGGCAGTTTGCTGAGGGTTTGTTACTCATCTGCTGCCTGGGGAGATGTCTGCAGCTGGTCTCCTGGGCTGGTGGGTGTGGGCATGGGGGACCCTTGCGGTCTGCCATCTGTGGCCTGCCATGAAGCTCGGCAGCTGTGACCTCTCCTGGGTCCCAAGTGGAGCTGCCCAGCCATCGTGGTGGCATCTCAGGGAAACCTGATTCCTACTGTGTCCCGTTACCCTCCACCCCAGAGGGGCCTGGGCCGGACCCGGAAGACTCGGTGTTCGGTGTGGTTTCCTGAGAGGTTGGAATCCTGTGTGGATGTTTTAAACTTCAGCCCTGGTTCCCCTCGTTTCTGGGCACAAGGGCCTGGGAACGCACTCTGAAGAGGGGTGGAACTGCATAGGGGAATGAAAACTCAGGCCCAAGGCAGCACCCCCCAACCCCCCACTCCCGCAGGTTCAGGAACTTGTTTCTCAGTGACGTTGGCCTGGCATCTCTGTCCTTCCCGGGCTGCCTGGTTCAGGGTCCAGTCCTTAGCTAGCCCAGGCTCAAGGCAGGCTGGACGTCAATGTGCCCCTGCTGTCCTGGGTCCTCCAAGAGCTAGAGAGGCAAGTGCTCCACCCCTGTGCCTGGAGGGTGGGCATGAGGGAAGTGCAGTGGGGAAGGAGCAGGAACCTGCCTCCAGAGCTCTTTGCTTCCTGCTGCCCAGCTCTCATTCTGCCCAGCAGCGCCTGGGTTGCGGGAGGAGGGCACATCCCGACAGTCAGGTGGTCAGAGGCCTCAAGTCTGCCCCTGCCCAAAGCAATCAAGGCTGCCACCCCAGTGTCCTTGTTCTGGACAGTGGGCAGGAACGATTGTGCCAGCACCCAGGAGGCTGGCTTTGGCTCAGTCCACGGATACTCCCAAGACGACATGGGATAGTTCAGAGGCGGCTTCTTGCGCTGCACTCAGAGGTGCCCCAAGCTTCGAGGGCCATCGGGGACTCCTGCGGACACACCTTCTGCCGCCATGGCTTCCCAACCCGCAGCGGAAGAAGGCACCCCTGGTTTGTGCCCTTAGCCCGAGGTCCCTGCAGCCTTGCGGGTTCCCTAGTGCAGCCCCACGGCTCCGATCCTTGGGCTGGGAAGGGGAGAGCAAAGGGTCTTGAAGAGAGTCGTCCACCGTACTGTTTTTCAGAGGCAAACGGGTTTCCCTAGGCTGCAGGCAAAGCCCGGACCCGGGCCCTTTGAGGACTGGCCCAGAGCACGTCCCGCACCGTTAGCCAGAATACGGGTTTAGTTCAGCCTAGACACAAGAATCCTTTCTCACCCTCTCGACAAGGAAAGCAAGTAGAAGTTTATTCCAACCGTTTCTAGAGCTTTATCCTTTTTATTTTTTTGACAATATACTGGAGAAACTTGGAAACCTAGTTCAAGCTGATCTATCTATCTATCTATATATATGTATACATGGTTCTGGGGACAATGTAAATACAGTGGTCACGCCTCGTCCGCCCTGCACTGCTTTTTAAATGAATCTACTTGGAACAAGCCTTTTTTGTTAGCTAGGGGAGAAGGCTTCCCCACCCCCGGCACCCCCACCCCCTTCTTCGGATAGGAATGTAAATGTTTCTTTTACTAGAAATGACAAGTTTGGGGCTGTGTGAGTTCTTTTTCTTTCTTTGATGAAAACCATGAAATATCAGGCAGACTGAGGTCAAGACTGTCCAGCAGACCTTAACCCAGATCTTCCATCCCTGCCCTGGCCCCAGCCAGAGACACCCAGGCCCCACAGAAAAGGAAAACTGTAGTCTAGAAAGATAAAGGGACTTAGCTCAATTCTCAACCGTGGTGAGCGACAGAAACAGGACTAAACGGTGGGTGCAAACACTGCCCGAGTAGGGTGCTGGCAGGGACACTGGTCCTAGGACGGCCAGGCACTGGGGAGACCACGGGTTGGGATAGAATCCTTTCTGCTGCAGTGGCCGAGTGGGCAGCCTCTGTGCCTGCGCGACATTTTTCCTCGAAGGAGGAGGGTCACAGGGGCAGGCCTCCAGCCTCAGTGGGGGCCACCAGTGCTGTTGCCCCTGCTGCTGGCTGGTGTGCTCGGAGTTTGGGGGCCCTGGGCATGGGCCTATGTGACTGAGTGAATGTTGAGTCGCCCAGCATATGTCTTAGTGGACAGGGGTCTGAAGTACACTGGAATTTACTTGAGAAACTTATTTGTAAAGACTAATTATTGCCATTTTCTTACGGAAATATATTTTGGAAACTTGTAGTATTTGGCTGTTGACGTGTTTTTTGTGTAAGTCAGTCCATCTGGGCGAATGGTGTGT